>CM076584.1:572283145-572368723 GCA_034641835.2 Pinus albicaulis | reverse complement strand
AACCGGTGATGCCCATACACCAGGGGCACCTCATGCCGCCGATAGTATCATTGGATCTATCTCTCATCCATCCGCTCAACCTCTCATGAGGAGGTGTTTTCCGGGGGAGGTGGGCACCATTTCCGCATCTCTCCCCTCCTCACAGGCACGCATCCAGATAATGCATGCTCTGCATCTTTTCCAACCCTCCCCGCTTTACCAATGTTGCCCAATCTGTCCATTACCTCTTATCCAGCCTCCAGGCGCGCCCTCAAAGATATGCCCTTTCACCCCCCTTTCTCTTCTCAACCCCCGCACACTCCTCGCCTTCCCGCCTCGAAGAGCAAAAAGAAACAGTTAGTGGGACTATGATAATTGCAACTAATTGATATGTGGCCTCCAACCTTCCCTTCGGTGTTCCTCCACTCACTGTGATCCTCATGAGAACCCTATCCACCTCCAAACAACCTGCATCTTCACCTTCAAACTCGGTCTCGCCAGTACACCAAGCCCCCTGCTCAGTCTGCTCCCGAGCCCCCATCTTCAGGTTCTACAGAGCCTCTTTCGACATCCAGTGGCCCCTTACACATCCCCCAACCCAAAGTTGAGGTTCACCCAAAGATTCCAAAGGGTCCATTACGCCGAAATGCTGCTTCTGGTCGAGCCGCTCAATCGTACAGTATAGTAGATGATTTGGCACAATCCCCTGCTGCCATTTCCACACCGGAACTCCTCCGGGGCCGTGTCTTCCGGTGTCATGCCTCACTATCTCGCCGGGCACCGTAGATCCCATCACACCAAATGATTGTTTTCGACGCCCATCAATCGGACCATCCTCCTCTTCCTGCTTCCGTCGCCTTCCAAATCCCAGTCAAGATCCAGAACGCCAACGTTTCCTGGTGTATAATTGATGAGGGGGCATCCACCTGTGTGATGTCCACTTCGGTTTGGAAGCAACTCGGATCCCCTGAGTTGTCCCCTTCCACGATCACCCTTCGAGTGTGGGACGGCCACGCCTCCCAGCCCATTGGCCTATTTCGTAATTGTCCTATCACCCTCGCCGGTAAGACTATTTGCGTTGACGTCGGAGCAGGTCGACGCCCCATGACTACAAAATTTATTGGGCGAAGCACACCTATATGTCCGTTGTCCCATCCGCTGTCATAAAGATGTCTTTTCCTCACAATGGAAAGATAGTCACCATTGACCCGCTCTCGTATCATGACATGAGCCAAAATCTCGATCTCACCCATCTACCATCTCTTCAGAATAACACAAGCAAACCGTCGATTCCTTGACCAGTGTCTCTCCCGGCATCTACAAAGACTCCTCTTTGCTCGGAACCTTCCCTGGTCTTCCTCCTCCTCCTATATCTAACCCCAGCTCATCGAATGTTTGCATGATGCAGTCGTCTCGGGTTGCTCTCAAGCAACCTGCTTCGGCTAGTCAGAAACCACGCTCTCCGCAACCTGCTCCTAGCCCTTCACCTGCAGTTGGTAGTCATGAGCCTCTTTATCCTCTTGGCACGGTTCCTCCAAGCCTTAGCCATTTAGGAGCCATCCCACCTGGCCATTACCCCTCTGGTCAAATACCATTCCTAGCTCCCCCACCAGGAGTGTACACGGTACCAGTCATGGCCACCCTCTCTCTTCTTAACTTGACCCTTGGGATTCCCGTCTGGTACCATGATCCTCTAGCCGCAACCCCACCTGGTCAACCCACACCTTATATTTCTTTGACCCCGATTCAACCGGTCCCCATGACTTCTCCCGCGGCAACAGTGCCTCAGTCACCTCAACAGGAACCACCTTCTGTTGCGACCGCTTTGGGTAAGAAGGGCCAAGTTCGCAAGGGGGCATCAAAGGACAAGGCTGCCCCGACAAACCCTGCCCCTCCTCGGCCTCCAAAGCATACCATCCAGTGTGCTTTGTGTGATGTTGTCGGCCACGCCACCCATACCTGTCCTGGATTGCTTCATCTCAAGCCCATGGTTAATATCACGTTCCCTGAGTCCACGGTCCCGGAAGCCTCTGTTCCTTCCGCGACCATGCGCAAGAACCCAAAGACTATTCACACCAACCGCCCCTGTGCTTTGTGTGATCTCCATGGCCATTACACCCATCTTTGTCCCCGCCTCAAGGATTTCCGCCCCTCTCTAGCCGCGGTCCACCAATTCGAGGCCAAGCGCAATGAGTCCACCTGTCCCCTATTTGCGCATTCTGCTTCAGCAGAACTAATAGATATGACTGCTCCCATTGACATTCCCCCTCCTGATGTCGAGATGACGGAGCCTTCGTCCAGCATTTTCTACCTATCATCATCCATGAGACCCTCGGGGAACATTCCATCTGAATCCTCCCCTGTTGTTTCGCTTGACCTACCTTCAGCGATCATCTTGGGCTCAACATCGGTAGATCCTTTATCTACTTACTCTTTGGTCACCCCTTGTGACGATGCGCATGTGAACCTCTCTTCTCATGATGATTATTTAGATCGCTTCACCACGTCAGGTGGTCTTTCTTCCACCAGTCACCCGATCTTCTATCACAATGTCGACATTATGGAAGAAATCCCCACCCCTGACTTTATCTATTCCCCCTTACATCGAACCCATGCATTCACACCACATCCACCTTGTGGCCATTATATCGAAACCCAATGTCTGGGTAAGGGGGCACCCACATTTGAGAGACCTAGCAAATTAATTCTCCACAACTCTCCTAGTGTATCTGGATGTGTTGACTTTAGTCCCAGTATTCTTCCACATTTAGAAGAACCTCTAGAGTCCCATATCACTTCAAATCACTCTAGGGATGATACCCCTTATCGTTCCCTCATCTTACATCAGCAACCCAGTCTCTTAGACATTATTGTTGACCAACCTATAGCTTTTCTACGAGAGCATTAGTTCATTATCTCCAAATCCTCTTTTTGGGATAGTGACACTAGATATGCCAACTCGGAAACTTAAAGTCCATTTGATCCCTATATGCAGTACCAAAAGAGATTGGTAATCCTCCATTTCCTTTCTCAAACTGCATAACCATAACAAGAACAAATGGCACACCACATCATTAAAATGTGTCTAGATTCCCCTTTTCCTAAATACATTTTGGCATGACCACACCATGCTCAGGGGCACCCATGCCCCTCAACCATAACCCTCCCCACCTCGTTTTTGGAGAGGAGGCTATCTTACCGATCGAGTGTGAAATCCCTTCCCTTCATCTGGCTATTGAACTTCTCCCTGACACCCAACCTCTAGAACCACGACTTATCCTACTTGAGCGTGCCTCTGAAGACCGTCGTGTTGCATTGCAAACCATCGAAGCGGGCAAGAAACGCACCAAAGCTCAATATGACCGAAAATTCTAGCCTCGTCCTTTTCACGAAGGCGACCTTGTTCTAGTATATGACCAGGCCCATGATGTCCTTGGTCCCGGGAAGTTCGACTCATTATGGCTAGACCCTTACGTCATCAGTAAGGATCTTGGTAAGGGGGCATACTTTTTAGAGGACTTCGAAGGCAATCCTCTTCCTAATCCTCGCAATGCACTCTATCTTAAGAAATATTACCCTTAGCATTTCCCTTCTGAGATGCGTGTTTTATTTTCTGTTAGATAGCCAACATATTTTTTGTACTTTCATCCTTCGCCAGGACCTATTTTTTCCAAGAAGGGCCACTTCACCTCCACTTTAAATCGAATTTCTTCACTTACGACACTTGTACTTGGGGCACCACTTCGCCTCCATACTTGTCCATGTTCGTGTTGATTTTCGTCATGAGTTCCCACCTTGTACTCATGTTTTCATGGTCCCCCATTGGGTCTTTACTGTGTGGCAGCACCATCGAGTCGCCCTTGTTTAGCACATCCAAGTTGAGTCATCATCGCCTTCATGGAGTCTATCCCGAGTCCCTTTGTACCCCGCCATAGCCCTCCATCCTTCATTGCTTGGTCTCTCTCTTGTGTCGCACATTATGACCTTCAGTCCCACTGTCCCCTATCCCTTATGATATTGTGTCAGGAGCTGCCATGTCATTCATGCCCTTTATGCTCTAACAAGGGAAGTCGTCCATTCGCTACTCAGTCCTTTCCATTTCCCGATCATCATTAATAGGTACGTAAAATGCTCTACTATTTTCTCTCGTGCCTTAGTTGAGGATCTCTCATTGCCTCACCTATGGTGGACCTCCTTCTGTCGACATCACCTCATTCATTCCAGAGGCCAGGTCTAGAGGGTGGTGTACCTTGGTTCCGGCTTCCACTCTTATTCGGTGCCTCGGATCAGGCAAAGGGATCTCTCATTTCCCTTTGACTTGATTGTTTCTCCACTCCAGCTCCTTTCTGCATGATCAAGATCCGTATACTTGATGGTTCAGTGATACAGCAGCGGCTCTTGATGATTCCTGGGTGTGTGTGAGATGTCTCAACCCTCCTTGAGGGGTGGCCTGCGAGGCCTTCCATGCCGGGATGACCTCTTCCTTGCGGCCTTCGATGCAGATTGCGGCCTTCGATGCCGTTCCAGATTTTGATGATGTCGGCCGTCGCCACTTGCAGCGCCTCTTTGATTTGCATGTATCAGTCAGATTTTGTGAGCCCTTCCCCATTTACGAGGGGCATTTGGGTTGTATTTATCTCATGTACTCAAATATTATTGTACTAGTCCTGGCTGTTATCCCAGGCACAGCATGTATGTGAGACTCTTCATTGTATTCTTATCTGGCTCTTGATTATGCCAGCTGTACTTTATGGTTCGGTCCCTTGTTTATTGGACACACTATTCTTTTGTACTTTGTCTCGGCGGGCATAGGTATGCCTCCCTCGCCGCCTTTAGCACAGGTACCCTCTCATAAAAAGAGACTTGTTGCACCTGTAAGTCTCGTCTCCTCAGGGTCTAGTTCTTCAGCACATTAGTCTACCTTACATTTCTCTCTCTCACTTCCCTTTTGATGTCTCGTGATTGAGTTCTTACAACGTACTTCGGTCATACGATTTTCTCCTAACACTCGCACGCTGGGGGGCAATCTGTTACACCATTTTTTGGTCATCTAACCTATTATCATTAGATGGACCCAAGTACACCATGTAAGACCAATTTTACCCTAATTAAAATTGCCTTCACTATGTTAAATAACTTAATAAACCACATTTATTAGGTTGTTTATGGTCTAAACAGGAAACCCCAAAAGGAAATATTAAACAAACCTATATATGTTTGATTTTCCTCATGGAATAATTAATTAAACCATAATTTAATTATTATTCCCAGTCATGTTTAACCCAAAAACAAAGAAATTAATTAGATAAACCTTTATTTATCTTATTATTTTCTAGGAATAATTATTTAAATCTTATTTAGATAATATTCCTTGTTAAATATGACCAAGTCACCCACAAATAATTAATAAATCATTATTTATTTGATTATCTTTCAACCACTTCCTTAAATAATTAAATAAATCATTATTTATTTGATTATCTTTCAACCACTTCCTTAAAAAGATAAATAAATCATTTATTTATTTATTTTTGACAAATAAAGGGATTTGACCCAAGTCAAATACTTTTTCCCTCCAACAAATATAATAAAATATTCCATAAAAGGTGGATCTAGATTTAGTTAACATTATTTTAATCATGCACCAAGATCTAGAATGACCCAATATTTTGTTATAAATAGGAGGATTTTTCCTACCATTCTTCACCTTTTGTTGCCTATTAGATCACTCTGGATCTATACACTTGGTCACATTTTTCTGTCATTTGCTGTGTGAGCTCCCATTGAGTTCTATTCTTTGCATTGGGTTTTCTGCACCAACAAGAGAGAGAAATCTTAGATCTGAAGTGCTGAGGACTTCCAAGAACCCATCCCACTAAGGAGAATTGGATACGCCTTCTTTTTTTCCTCCCAGGTGCCCAATTAATATAAAAATTCTTTCAAAAATTGTTCTTGTCTTGCCTATTGGTATATGGAGCAAACCCTTGTTTTTTCTGCTTAATGTCTTTCCATGCATAGATCTGGTTTTTGCAGCTCTTTTTTGTTCAACTAACCGCAGATCTGAAGATATTGGCAGCCACTTTTGTTGTTAGGGCTATTAGTTATGCGTAGCTAAAGTGGTCCTTTTTCGTACACTTCGACAAAGGATTCATACTAACAATATTGTTATAAGATATATAGGTGTCGACTTTTGATGAATAATAAATTTTTAAAAACCACAATAATTATGATATAATATAACAAATTAATCCAAACGTCACATTCAAATGCATTAATAAAAATTTAATTAATATGACTATTGTTATAAGATGTGTCAATTTTTGATGAATAATGAATTTAAAACAATCATAATAATTGCAATGTCACAGGTTGATGTTTCTAAAAAATACAAAATGAAAACCGATGAGTGTCAGTTACTGTACACCGGTGTGTTTGTATCCTTAAGCGCACTAGTGCATTTCTACGAACTATGGACATAACAAAAATACCAAAACCAATTAAAAATATCGGTTCGTTTGTGTGGTATGACGCATCTGTGCGTTTATGTCTATACGTACCGGTGCCATTGTATGACCTATGTGCACCGCACGAATAACGATACCAATTATAAATCTCGGTGCGTTTGTGTGATACTGTGCACTGGGTCGTTTATGTGTCTATATGCACCAGTGCATTTGTACGACCTATGGGCACCGCACGAATGCCGATACTAATTATAAATCTCAATGCATTTGTGTGATACTGCGCACCTGAGCGTTTATGTGTCTATATGCACTTGTGTATTTGTATGACCTATGGGCACCACACGAATATTGATTCCAATTATAAATCTTGGTGCATTTGTGTGATACTACGCACCAGTGCATTTATATAAGTCTACGCATCGGTGCATTGATATGACCTATGGGCACCGCACAAATCCCAAGACCAATTAGAACAGCCTCGTGCGTTGTATCACCAACACTACGCCCGGTGCATTCTCCTTCGACTACCCCGGGGCACCTTCTACATGTACGCATAGGTGCATTAAATCCAGAGTAGCGCACCGATGAAAAAAAGACATCCGTAATAACCTTCGACCGCCCATTTTTTTTTAGTTGTGTTGAATTTCCATTAAAATATCCACCAAAACCTCCGTAACCATAAATGAATGTTGTAGCAAACGTTTTTTTGACAATTTTGGAAAATTTAATAACACTAAAAACCTCCTTTATAACCTCCGCTAGAGGGTCTTTTCCTTGTAGTGACCATTGCGCTATATTCAACGAATTTGTTGGTTGAGCAACCAATGCAAATCCCTGGCATACTCATCAGCTCACCCTTTGGAGCAAATATAGCCCATGTTGCGGAAGGTAGTTTTTGAGTACTATGACTAGCATTATCATCATAACCAATGTACAGTTCGAGAGATGTCGGCATATGAAAAACAAACATAAATGGGATCAATAGAAATCATGGGAAAATATGAAAACACATTGAAAACACACTCAAACACACCTATAGATAGTATGTACATAGTGTACTACATATGTGATCAAACATAGTATTTTTTTAGGTACAACCCATTTCTAATATGTGTCAGTGGAACTCCATCGAAATCTACCAACCCATAGGCCTCTTTTTCAAGGAATCGGTTGACAATGTATGGGCCCAACCACATAGGTTATAACTTTCCTAGACCTAACTTATCAGAATCCTAGTCATATAAGAGAATTAGGTCTCCTTCCATGACGACTTGAGGCTTGACACTTTTGTCGTATTGCACCTTAACACATCTTTTGTGAGCTTCATTGGCTAAGGACGCATAGCACCAGGTTTCATCAAAATGATTCAAATGAAATAGACACTCCTCCTCTATGGAAGTGGCAGGAAGAATTTCTACAACTAGTTTCAATGATGGAATTTCACACTCGATGGGGAAGATCATTTCCAGACCATAGATCAACTGAAAGGGTGTGAATCTGGTAGCAGTCCTAACTCAGGCTCGGTATGCCCACAAGGCTGCATAAAGAAGCAAGTGCCAGTCCGATTTGTGGATTACTACCATACATTGAAGCATAGTTTTAAGAAAATTGTTGACAGGCTCAACTTTTCCATTAGCCTGTGGAATGTAGGGAGTGGAATTTTCATGTGAAATTACCAACTTAGCAACTAGTTCAGTCATCATATAATTCCAAAAATTCTTTCTGTGATCTGTAACTACCGCTTGTGGTACACCAAACCTAGCAAAAATGTAGTTGAAGAAAAATTATGCAGTCATCTCACCAGTGTTGTTAAATGTAGGCATCGCCTCAACCCACTTAGTAAAGTAGTCAACAATGACAATAATATAACCATGCCCCTCTGCCGAGTGAGGGTTACATGCCATAAGTGAATTCCCTATTTCGTAAACAGACTAACAATGATGATGGGATGCAAAGGAGCAGGCAGAGCATGGATATTTCAATCATATATTTGGCACGCATGACACATATGGACATTAACGATGCAGTCGTGAAATATGGTGGACCAAAAGTGATTAGCGCATAGGATATTTTGTGCGGTAGCGTAACCAGATAAATGTACACCACACGCCCTTGAATTTAATTCATTAAGAACTTTATCAGCTTCCTCAAGGGTGAGGCACCTCCGTAATATCATATCAATACCACAATGGTAAAGAGTGTCACCGATAATGATGTAATTTCGGGATTGGTATCGAATACGTAACCACTCGAAGCGAGAGGTATTAAGATAGAAATTCTGGATTTGGAGATAAATTAGGAAATCTCCATACCACAGGTCAGATGACAAAATCATAAAAATTGACTCGTTAGGGATAGAATCTTTAGATGTAGATTTGAAATCAGGGGAATGAAGTTCACACATAAGCTCAACGAAAACTAGGGATTTCTTCAACTTGGATTTGATGAATTCCAAGTCAAACTCTTGGAGAACAACAATCCACTTAGAGTACTTTCCCCCTAGAAAGTGATGTGATAGTATATATTTCATAGGGTCGCAATCTGAAATGGATGTAGTTTTCCAAAGCTATATGTAATGTTGAAACCTTTGGATGGCTTGAAATGCCGCTAAAGCCAAATTTTCTACATGAGTATATCTAATTTTAGTATCATTAAGATTCAGACTCGGACAATAAATGGGATGTTCAATACATATATCGTCCTCTTGGACCAATACAATTTATATAGTAGAAATGGAAACAACTAGGTACATGAAATAGTCGTGTTGATAATAATGAGGGTATAAAAGAGATCCCTGAACCAGTACATCTTTCAGGGCATCAAACAATTTTTTATTAGAATTGTACCAATGGAAGGGTACCCATTTCTTCAGCAAGTGAGTGAATCCTTTGGTCAGCTCGACGTAATTGGGGACAAACCTCCGTAGGAAGTTAGCTTTCCCTTGGAGTCTTTGTAACTAAATGAGAGAGGAAGGTGCAGGAAAGTCAAAGATTGCTTGCACTTTCAGAGGGTCATTACGAATTCATTGTTTTGAAAAAAAAAATCCTAGTAGATCACCAGAACCAACATACAACACACATTTGTGTGATTTGAGTCGAATGTTATAGTGTCTGCAACGGAGAAATATAGACCGAAGATGTATCGGGTGATCAAACCGATGTTTGGAATGAGCATGGAGATTGTCCAAATATGGTTGTACAATGTGTTTTATGTCATGAAAATTGTAATCCATCGCACGTTGAAACGTGGCACCTACATTCTTCAATCCGAATGGAATATTTCGATAAGAAAAAGTACCTGAGGGATAAATAAATTTGGTCTCAAGTTGGTCTGCTGGGAGAATGTTGATTTTATTATAGCTCGAGAATCCATCCATGAATGATAGATTTCGCAGCCAGTGCCGTCATCAACAATCTGGTCGATAAAAGGGGTTAGATAGTTGTGCTTAGGACAAGCACGATTCACATCTTGATAATCAACACATAATTGGATTGTACCATGTTTCTTCATGAGACTGATGACATTTGATTCCCAATCAGTTAAAGGAACAGGGTATATGAAACCATCCCGAAGAAGCTTTTCAACTTCAACCTTGATCCCAACAGACTTCTTGGGATGAACCAGATAGAGGTGTTGCTAGAAGAATCTGGCAACAGGATACGTCTTAATCTCGTGTACTACTATATTTGGGTCTATGCCCAACATTTATTCATAAGTCCATGCAAAGACATCTCGAAACTCACGGAAAAGGGCTCTATAAATCTTGATCTCAGCCATGAGAACAAGATGATCCAATATACATATTTTTGGTAATACCTATTAGATGATCGAAATATCATAATTTAAAGCTAGGATAAAATATTTATTAAATTAGAATATTTAAATTAATATTGGAGACACTTAGAAATAGAATATTGTTAAAAAATATTTGACTCTAGAAAAGTGTCGTATATTAGGCTCTAATATAGGAAAAAAGTTAGCAGTTTTGTTAGGAGGATATTTATTGTAAATGGACACTTTTTTTATCAAGTGGTCCATAACTAAAATATGTTAGAACGTGTAGCTTATACATAGGTCATTTTCCTAATTGCATGAGTGTTGGAGTCTACGAGTGTAAACTCTTGCAAATTTCTCATGTAATTTCTTTTCCTATTAATAAAATTATGTGTCTAAGGACACTTTTTCCATTATTGTGGTATCAAAGCTCCAGTGATGCAAGTGATGTGAAGACCAACTTTGAAGGTTTTTGGAAAACTCTACCAAGTGGTCAATTGGTATGCTAGTTGTTCAACTTTTTATAAAGGAAAATAAATTTTATTATTATTATTGATTTTAGATTTTTAAATCTAGAAATTAATATTATTGTTATTGTTGATTTTAGATTCTATAATCTAGAAATTCGAAATCAATTTTAGACGCCTTTGTGAATTTGTAGTTTTTTTTTTTCTCTGGTGTATGGTTTGTAAGATTTGTAATATAATGCGACCAAACCAAGCCATTCTTGTATGGTTATTAATTAAAAAAATACCCAAGGATCTCAGTTGGAGCATGCAACAATGAAAATTTGAATGCAGTAAACATTTACAGTCCAGTAAATTCATTCTACAAGAAATGTGAAGGACTGTTGAGGAATTGCGTTGAACATTTTCGTTGAGGAGGACCGTTGAGGATTTGTGTTGAAGGTTTTCATTGAGGAGTTGCTATGAAGGTTTGTGTTGCTGCCACAAATGGTTGGGCCTTTAACTTGCCGGAAAATCTTTTCAAATTCAAGCAAGAGTTGCGCCTTTAATTTCTCTCTACTGCAAACTAGTTTTAATTCATAGGAGATAGCTGGATTAGGACAGAGCGTAAAAGAATTGAATTTGAAACTTCGAATTGATAATTTCTCTCTGCGTGTGCCAAAGGAAACTAAAAAAAATGAGCTCCATTAAAAATTTGTGCCATATAGATTTTGAACATAATTAAAAAAAAAAAGGTGTGCTTTGACATTCTTAAGGAGATACGTTCACTTTTAATGTGACTCCATTCCCTTTTTAATTCACTTTTGGAAGGATTTATAAAATTCTCTTAATTGGGAGTTTAAAATAAATGATTAAAGTTTATTAATAGAGTGAGGGGTGTTTTGGAGAGATAAGGAATTTTTTTATTATTTGTAATTTGGAGAGATAAGAAATTTTTATTATTTATAATTTGGAGAGCTAAGAGAAGTTTTATTATTTGTAATTTTGAGAGATAAGGACATTTTTTATTGCTTGTAATTTGGAGAGATAAGGAATTTTGTTTTATTTGTAATATGGACATATAAGGGATTTATTATTATTTGTAATATTTTTGGAGAAATAAGGTGTGAGGTGCGAGGGGTTATTTGTAAATATTTGGGACAATCAATTTTGTAATTTTTGGAGTAATAAGGAGAACCTCTTTGTAATTTTTATTTTGAGATATATGAGTAACATTGTAACTCAAAGTAATTTTTTTTACTTCGAGTGGGGGTTAGATTATTTTTTGAGGAAAACTCTGCAAGGGTAAAATTTTGAAAGATTTCATTTTAAAACTCTTAAGAGAAATTGACTAGAGCCAAGTGCAAAGCTCAGTCATTTTTCTCCTCCTCCAACGACTATATGAGGGTCAAGGCCAAGCCCTGATATATCGTTTTCTTTTTGCGTGGCATGTTGCATGTAGAGTGTTGCTCATCTTGATATTTTTTTTGTTTCTTTTGGTGCACTGTTTCAACACTACAATGTCAAAGTTAATTAATATGTTCTCTGATTATGATAAGCTAGAAAGGGTCAAATATTACAAGACCTGGAAACGTCTAATTGAAAGAACTCTCATATATAATGAACTGTAGAATGAAATATGTGATGGTGACATTAAGCCTAATAAACCAACATATGCAGCTTTACTTGCAAAATGGGAAGTCAAAAATTCCAAGGCACTAGCTCTTATAAAGTCTTCAGTTAACAATGAAATGTATATTCATATTCAAAATGCCTCAGATGCATGGAATGCTTTGCGTACATTCAAAGATCTCTTTGATACACAACCTGAATAAAAAAAGGTTGATATTAAATTAAAATTTCTCCAACAAAAATTAACTGAAGGTGGTGATGTTCTTGAATATATTTCACAGCTTAAAAACATCAAGCATGAAATAATAAATGTTAGTTTTCAAGCTATTGATGAAAGTTTCCTAACTACAATTTTAATTGTTGGATTTACATCATCTTACACACATTTTTTGGAAACTTTGCAAGTCACTGAAAAATTAGAGAAGATTAATTTTGATGAGTTGAGTGATATGTTAGCCCAACATGACAAATTTTTTGGGAAGAAGAAACAGATTGGGGAAAATGTCTTCTTCACAGAGGCTAGTACAAGTAAATCTTCAACTGATAGTTCTAGAAACCGAGGAAGAGGACATTTCAATCAAATTCAAGCAACACATAGTGTACAAATTTTTGGTTGCAGTCAAAGCAGAGGAAACAATTTCAACAGAGGCTACAGTTCAGACAGGAGAAATTTTCAAGGTAGACGGAACAATCAAGGCAGAGGATATAATCAAGGAAGAGGAAAAAGTCCAGGTAGAGGACAAACTATGAACAAAGGAAAAAGCAGAGGCATAGGATAGTATCAAGGAAGAGGCATATATTTTAGTCAATTTGTTTGCAAAAGATGTAACAAAGTTGGACATTATGCTGAGGATTGTAGAACTTCCATTTATAAAATTCCTAAGTTTCATCAAAACACTGCACAGTTTTCAAATGATCAAGATGATCATGATGGTTCAGAATATCTCTTCACAAACACAGAATCAATATCTTTATAGGTTTCAACCTTTCTTCGAAGTGAATATGAAGATGCATGGATTTTGGATACAGGAGCAAATACACACATGACTTTGCAACGTGACTTCTTTTGTAACCTCCAACAATGTCATCTCAATTCAATCTATCTTATTGATTAAAAAAAACATACTCCTTATGGAAAAGGCATAGTTAAAGTTTTTCTACTTGGAATTGAAGAAATAATTATTTGAAATGTATTGTATGTACCAACATTTAAGCAAAATTTTCTATCTTTAGTCATGATTCGATAAGTAAGACATTTGGTGATTATGGAGGATGGCTTAGTTAAAATTAACTCAGTCAAACAGAACATGAAAACAGTGATGAAAGCTTATGAATATGGAAAAATGTTAAGGCTGAAAGGGACAATTGTTCCAATAAATTTTGACTTTGCAGGAGAAAAAAGTACAGAAATTTCACTGATCAGATTGTGGCATGTAAGATATGGTCATCTCCACTTTGAAAGTCTCTCTTAGTTACAAAAATAGGGAATGGTTAAGGGAATTCCACCCTTCAAAAGGGAAAATGAAAAATGTGAAGCTTCCATTTATGGAAAACAACATCGAGAGACTTTTCCCACAAGTTCATGGCGAGCAAACAGACGTTTGCAATTGGTTCATAGTGATATTTGTGTACCCTTACAAACTTCGCTAGGAGGATGAAAATATTTCTTACTCTTTTTTGATGATTTTAGCAAGATGACTTGGGTATATTTTTTGAAGAAAAATTCAGAAGCATTTGAAAAGTTTAAAACTTTTTGCCAACTTATTGAAAATGAAGTTAAGAAGAAGACAGGTACTCTTAGAACAGACAATGGAGGAGAATTCACTTCTAATGAATTCAAAATGTATTGCATGGATAGTGACATAAAATGACATCTCACCAATGTCTACACTGCACAACAAAATGGAGTAGCATAAAGAATGAATCAGACCTTGTTAGGAATGGTGAGATCTATGTTAACTTTCAAAAAGTTAAGTCCTATATATTGGGCCGAGGCAATTCATAGAGCTGTCTACTTAAGGAACAGATTTCCAACTACTTCTTTAGATGAAATCACACCTTATGAAGCATGGTTTGGTTTCAAACCTTGAGTTAAACACCTCAGAGTTTTTGGATCAATATTTTATGCCTTAGTTTCAAAAGAAAAATGAACTAAGCTTGACTCACGAAGCTTGAAGTGCACAATGATTGGGTATTCTAATGAGAATAAAGGGTACCGAATTTTGTCCAATGGGAAATTTATTGTGATCAGGGATGTGATTTTTGATGAAAATGAGAGTAAGAGTGTTGAATAAATTGAAAGTCTTCTTCAAAAGTTAGAAACAAAAGGTGATAAAAGAAAAGGAAATATAAAAATTCAACCAAATTCACAAAATTGGTATGAAAATAAGTTTCCTTCATCTGAAAATACTTCATCTAGTCCATCTTCTTCACCAGCACCATCTGGGTCTTCTAGTAGTTCATCCAAATCTCCTAGCAGCAGCAGTTCTTCTGACAAAGACTGTTAGGATGAATTCTAATCGCAAGTGTACGAAAAAATTCCACTTTAGCTGTGCATAAAAAATGGCCCTAACATCAAAGATGGCTATCAATTTCTTTAGAACTGCAGTTAGTTGACTAAGATAAATGCTACAAAATCTAGATCTATGCAGTAAAAGACATTAAGCAGTAAATAAAAGCAAGAGTTTCTCCATGCATCCAATAGACAAGACCACATATTTTTAAAGGTTTTTTGTATTTTTTGACACCTGGGAAGGGAACATAGAAAGATGTTACCAGTCCCCCTCAATGGGATGGGTTATTGTAAGTCCTCAGCACTTCAAATCTAAGATCTCTCTCTCTTGATGGTGTAGAAAACCTAGACAAAAATGGAACTCAAAGGGAGCTCACAAGAAAAATGGTAGCAAAATATGACAATGATGGAGGATCAAAGTCAGAACAAAAGTATAGATCCAGAGTGATCTTTAGGCAACAAAAGGTAGTAAGTGAATGGAAAAACCCTTCTATTTATAACAAAATATTGAGTTAGTCTAGATATTGGTGCATAATTAAAATATTATTAACCAAATCTAGATCCAACTTTTATGGAATATTTTATTATATTTGTTGGAGGGAAAAAGAATTTGAATTCGGTCAAATCCCTTTATTTGTAAATAATAAATAAATAAATGATTTATTTATTATTTTAAGGATGTGGTTGAGTAATAATTAAATAAATAGTGATTTATTCAATTATTTATAAATGATTTAGTAAAATTAAACAAGGAATATTATTTGAATAAGGTTTAAATAATTATTCCTAGAAAATAATAAGATAAATAATGATTTATCTAATTAATTTTCCTGTTTTGGGTTAAATATGACCAGGAATATTAATTAAAATGTTGTTTAACTAATTATTCCTTGAGAAAAATCAAACAAATGTGGATTTATTCAATATTTTCTCATGGGGTTTCCTGTTTAGACCATAAACAACTTAATAAATTAAGGATTACTAAGTTATTTTTCATAGTGAAAGTAATTTTACTTAGGGTAAAATTGGTATTACATGATGTAATTTGGACCATCTAATAGTAACAGGTTAGATGACCAAAAATTGGTGTAACAGATTACCCCCCAGCGTGCAAGCGTTAAGATCTAATCATACGACTGAAGTATGTTGTAAGAACTCAATCACTAGACACCGAAGGGGAAGTCGGAGAGAGAGAAATATAAGATAGAAAAAATCTCTAGAGGAAAATACCCTGAGGAGGCGAGACTTACAGGTGTGACAAGTCTCTTTTATGAGTGAGTACCTGTGTTACAAGAGGCGGGGGAGACATACCTATGCCCACCAAGACAAATTACAAAGAATAATGCATCTAGTAAACAAGGGACTGAACTATATAGTACATGCTGGCATAAACATGGGCCAGATAAAAACATGATAATGGATCCCACATACATATTGTGCCTAGGATAATAGCCAGGACTTATACAATAATATCTAAGTACATGAGATATAAGTACAACCAAAGAGGCCTTGTAAACAGGAGAGGGCTCTAAAAATTTGAATGATACATGCAAACTAAAAGGTGCTGCAAGCGGCTCAGGCTGAGACCATCAAATCTCTGGAGTTGCATCAAAGGTTGTAATGAAGAGGTCATCCGGGCATGTGGGGGGATACCTAAAGGGCTACCCCCTCATGAGTTCTGAAACATCTCACACACACCTGAGAATCATCGGTAAAATCTACTGCATCACTAAACCATCAATTATATGGATCTCGATCATGCCGTAAGGAGCTAGAGTTGAGAAACAATCAAGTCAAAGGGCAATAAGGAGTCCCTTTGCCTGATCTGAGGCCCCGAACAAGAGTGGAAGCTGGAACCAAGGTACACTACCCTCTAGACCTGTCTTCTAGAATGAATGAGTTGATGTCGATAGAAGGAGGTCCACCATAGGTGAGGGACTATGGGATCCTCAACTAAGGCACGAGAGAAAATATTAGAGAGATTGATAGAATGACACCAGGGATGATGATGAAATTGTGGCTACTGCGTAGTGGACTGACGACTTTCCTTGTTAGAGCATAAAGGGCATGGATGACCTGGCAACAACTGACACAATATCAAATGGGATAGGGTAAAGTAGGAATAAAGGCCATAATGTGAGACACGAGAGAGAATAAAGCAATGAAGGATGGAGGACTATAGCGGGATACAAAGGGATTCGGGATAGACTCCATGGATGCGATGATGAATAAACTTGTATGCTCTAAACAAGGGTGACTTGATGATGCTGCCACATGGAAAAGGTCTGGTGGGGACCATAAAAACAAGAGTACACGATGGTTACTCATGATGAAATTTGACACGAGCATGGAAAAGTATAGAGGCAAAGTGGTGCCCCAAGTACAAGTGTTGCAAGTGAAGAAATTCAATTTTAAGGAGTGGTGAAGTGACCCTTCTTGGAAAAACATGTCCTGGTGAAGTATCAAATGACAAAAAACTAACATATACCCATTTTAGAGCTTGGTCATATCTTTCCAATGGTACAGACAGTTTGTCAAACTGAGCTATGGTTTGGCCACAACAGGCGAAAGAAAAATCTGGGGTTTCTCTTTTAATAAGGCATTTTCCCTCCAAATTCACTCATTTGCAAGTGTAATTGTGGTGAATGTAGAGAGGAGAGAAGGCCCTAAATGTTGCACCGATCGTAGCGGACAAATCGACTGTTGGAATCAAGATCCATCAATTGCAAGTAAGAGGCCTAACCCTACTCTTTCATTTCAGTAGATTGAAAGTTCAATTTAGGTGCCCAGAGCTCAGGAACAGACCCCTGCTCCTCTTCACGGCTGGGTCACACTTTTTGGGGCAATATTTGCGACCTGGGTAGTAATTTTTGGGTAGAAAACTATGACTTGTCCTGGGATTTTTCCTGAAAAGTGCGACCTGACATAGGTGTTTTTCTGTGCTGTTTTTTGGCTGAGAGCTGGGTTTTTATGTTTGAATGTAGTATTTCCTTTCTGTACACTGACAAATATGATGTTTTTTTGAAAATATGGCAGAATTGTGGATCAAATGGAGAGAGATAGACTTGGACAAATTAAAGTTAGAGATCCGAGAGGATCATGGTGTCCGCAGTGCATTGGCCAGGTTTGGGGTCCCGAGGTTTGTAGAAAACCCTTTGATGAGAGCTGGGGAGCCCTTGTTGGCTCAGATTGTTAGTTATTAGGATCCAGACCATGAGGTATTTATAGTACAGGGGCACCAGATCGAGTTAACGGTCGAGGATATATATTTTCTGACTGGTCTCCCACCACTGGGGATGGTGGGGAATACTCAGCCAGTGTTACTGCAAGGGCGGAACATCATGGAGTTTGTAGAGCACCACTATCAACTAGGTCTCCATTTCAAGGGGACACAGATACCGATCGGGGATCTAGAGAGGTTAGAGACCCGTGCTATGTCCGCTATGGTGCCACAGATCCTAGGCAACCAGGCACTCCACCACATCACTCGGGGTCAGATGATGCTTGTTGAGAGTGTATTGAGTGGGCCCTATTATAGGTGGGCCCAAATGATGATGTTGTCGTTGAAACGACAACTGTCGCTATGTAAGCGGCAAGTGAACCATGACTTTGCATATGGCACAGTGTTGCGCTCACTCTTTTCTGAGAAGATCCCGATACTTTGACCTCGTATACAGATCAAAGATGGGGGCCGTAGGGAGCCTAGGATGCACCAGTAGGGGCGGCTACTATGCAGAGAAGGAGGTGGGGTGGTCAGATAGGTTTTCCAAACCAAGTTATTTTCTCATTGGGATCATATGCCACTGTACATAGATGATTATCCCTTTAGTGGGATGAGTTATAATGGGGACCTGGACTTGCCACTGCTGCCTGGTCGAGTATGGGGGCCCGATGGTAAGTGACAATTTGTTAATATTTTATGTGCATTTTAAAGTTTCAGAATATTGTATATGGTACTAATTATTTCACTTTTGGTACGGAGATACAGCACGGGTAAAACTGGCCGAGTACATGGGTTGGCCTGTAGTATCAGGAGCTGCCGGATCTAGTGGAGCGAGAGCATTGCAAAATGAGGATGCAACATCCCTCCTGGAGGACATTCGTCGTAGATGTGAGAGGATTCTGACCATTGTTTCAGAGCGCAGTTGGCAAGACTTGGATGCCCAGTACATAGAGCCATGTTTTGGTCTACCCTCAGAGTGGCAAGGGGTCATGCGACGAATGGCGATGGATGGACAGGGGATACACGATCTATGAGCTATAGGAGCAGAGCCACTGGCTCGGGATCCTCCAGATAGTGATTAGGTGTAGGGGTAGGTGGTGCCCCCAGTTTTGAATTTTTGTAACATGCTATGGGCATGTCATATGTATCAGAGTTAATGGACTCTAAAACATTTTATACGACACATATAATGGATATGCATCATTTTGATGGTTTTCTGTTATTGTCTTGTGTTAGATGCGTGCGCTAAGTGCCAATCTAGAATATTGTTTGAAATGCTATCTACATAGTGATTTTGTGCTCTAGTTACATGACTGAATGTAATGATTTCAAATTCATGGATCAAAAGCTTCACTCGTAAATATCTTCTAAAAAGGATAGGATTATGCACATGATAGACACCATTCAATTGCACGGCAAGAAGCAGGGAATCTAAATGAACATGAAGGTGGAGTATGCGATGGGAAAGGGAATCGACTAATAAACCTCACACTGTATCATATTCGGCCTGGTTATTGGTGGCAGTACCAATGCATACATCGTTCAAGAGAACAAGCGAATGTAAGGTGGTAAATATGGCCTAGTCTGTCGAGGCTAGATTCTGGGAGTAGCAACTTGCACCACCGGCATACCCTATATAAGGTGTGGATGGGGGGTCTATCTGAAAGGTTCCACAAGACAAAAAATGAGATGATGATGAACAATGCTGGCAACTTGAGCGCAAGGTAGAAATCAAACAAACACTACTAGAGGGAGTGCTCTGGGTAAGATGTCTACCACTCACACACTGACGGGTAGGTGGTGTGTGGGAGCTACCTTGGGGGCAGCTTGTTCTTAGGTCATGAAAGTCACCATAGACACAGATGGTTTCATTCCATTTATGGGCAGGAAATATGAAGTCAGGGGTGGAGAAGGCTTCCATGATGTTGTCATCACAGTAGAAGATGGGGTGATTGGAGGAAGAGAGACCACATGATGCAGCGAATCTACCTAACTCATCATCATGAGAAGAGAGGTTCACATGTGCATCGTTATGGTGGGTGATGGAAGAACAAGTATATAAGGGATGCACTGATGTTGAGCCCGGGGTGATCGCTAAAGGGAGGTCAAGCGAAACAGAAGGGGAAGTCTCAGAGGGAGCTTCCACCATGGATATTATGAATGATGATAGGTAGAGGATGGTGGTCGCAGGCTCCGTCATCTCAACATCAAGAGGGGGAATTTCAATGGGAGCAGGTAGATCCTCAAGCTAGCCTGAAGCATACTGTGCAAGGACGGGATAGGCGGATTGGTTTTGGTCAATCTTGTACTCCCGAACTACCTCCAAATAGGCGCGGTACTGCGTGAGGCGGGGGAAATGGTGGGTATAATGGCCATGGAGATCACACAAAGCATAATTTTGGTTGGTGTGAATAGTCTTAGGGTTCTTGGCTGCTGTCAAGGAATAAATAGAGGCTTCAGGGATTGTAGACTCAGGGAACACAACATTAACCATGGGCTCAATACGAGGCAATTTAGGAAAATGATGGGTGACATGACCGAAAAATTCATAGAAATCACACGGGGGGGTATGCTTTGGAGGTTGAGAAGGAGTAGGGTCAGTTGGGGCAGCCTTTTCTTTAGGTGCCTTCTTGCGAGCTTTTCCCCCTTTACGCAAATCTATCGCAACAGGAGGAGGTTCCTGTTGATGTGGCTGAGGCACATTAGCAGAGGGAGGAGTCATGGGGGGCGGTTGGACCGGGGTCAAAGCAAGATAAGGTTTGGGATGACTAGGCAAGTAGCGACTGGGATCCCCAGGGTCAAGTTAGGAAGAGATAAGGTAGCCATAACAGGTACCGAAAACATTCCAGGAGGGGGAGATAAAAATGGTATCTAACGGAGGGGTAATGGCCAGGAAAAACAGCTCCGAGATGGTTAAGTTCAGGAGGAACCATGCTAAGAGGGTAGATAGGCTCATGGATACCAGATGCAGATGAAGGGCCAGGAGGAGGGGGTCCTGAAGGCTAAGTCGAAGTGGTAGGAGAAGGTTGCGGAGGGCGGGGTTTCTAACTAGCCAAAGCGGGCCACTTGAGGGAAGCCCAAGATGATTGCATCATGAAAACATTGGAAGAGCTGGGATCAGAGATAGGAGGAGGAAGACTAGGGAAAGAACCAAGCAGAGAGGAGTCTTTGTAGACCCCGGGTGAAACACTGGTCAAAGGTTCGACAATTTTCTTATTGGCCACCGAAGAAATGATGGACTCAGGGGAGGTCTGAGACTTCGGTTCGTAATATTTCAACTGGTCAATGGTGACTATATTTCCCTTATGAGGAAAGGACATCTTGCGGTGAACCACAGATGGTACAACAGACATTGCATAGGTGTAGCTATGACCCAATAGAACATTGTAATCTAAGGGGGCATCAATGACTTCTACGTCAACGCAAATAGTCTTGCCCACAAGAGTAATAGGACAATTGCAGAACAGGCCAATAGGCTAGGAAGAGTGTCCATCCCACGCTGGGGGTGATAGTGGAAGGGGCCAACTCAGGTGATCCGAGTTTCTTCCAAAACAAAGCGGACATCATGCAGGTGGATGCCCCCTCATCAATGATACAATGATAGATTTTGGAATTCCGGATCTTAACAGGGATTTGGAAGGTGACGAAAGTAGGAAGGGGAGGATGTTCTGAAGTGTCAACATCAAATACGATCAAACGATCATCTGAAGGATCCACAGCACCCATGGTAGTTAGTAGAGCTTTTCATTGTGAAGGGCACGACTTGAGGAGTTCAAGTGTTGAGATGGCAACAAGAGATTATGCCAAATCATCTACTCATTAGGGGAATTTTGAGGTCTAAAATGGGCCTCCTAAGGAAATTATATAATAATAGTGGAAAGAATCAAATAAGATTTGATGACATCATCAAATTTTAGAGGAAAAAATGAAAAAACTACTTTTTCAACTCATATTTTCAACTTATCTCCCAAAGTTTTTACTCAAATTTTGAGCGGGAGTACTCTTTGGATGCGAAATTTAATTCCTCATCCAAGGAGTACCCATGTTGCATACTTTCGATGGGTCCTACAACACGAAAAATGAGAAATACATAAAAAAAACGTGATTGTAATCACGTTTTTTTATGTATTTCTCATTTTTAGTGTTGTAGGACCCATCGAAAGTATGCAACATGGGTACTCCTTGGATGAGGAATTAAATTTCGCATCCAACGAGTACTCCCGCTCGAAATTTGAGTAAAAACTTTGGGAGATAAGTTGAAAATACGAGTTGAAAAAGTAGTTTTATTATTTTATTATTTTTTAATATTTTTGCCTTTTTATTTAAAAAATGGTGAATCATCCCCCATGGTTGACATCATAATATTGAATGCTATTGGTTTTTATAAAGTTTATTTTTGTTGTACATTTTTCTTAGGAGGCCCATTTTAGACCTCAAAATTCCCCTAATGATACTATATGAATGGGCAACTTTTCTAGAAGCAACGTTTCGACGTAATGGTCCCTTGGGGATCTTGGTATGAACCTCTGACTTAAGCTAAGGGATCTGTAAAGGACCATTGGTTGTTGAAAGAGGCTCTGTGGAACTTGAAAAAGGGGGCTCGGGAGAAGACGTAGCGAGAGGCTTGTTGTACTGACGAGACCGAGTCTAAAGGTTGAGGTCAATGGTAATGGGTTGGTCAGAGTTCATCATGAGAATTTGGTAATCGGAGGTACCAGATGGAGGAGGTTAAGTGGCCACTTGACCTTCAGGTGATTGGGTAGCCATGAATGCTTGCTGAGGGAAAGGATTGGTAAACACAACTGGCTGGATAGGTGCAGCATCTGGAGGAACCGAAGGGGAGGCTTTTTGTCCTCGCGATGCTTCTTGAGTCTCACACATTTTATGCATATGAGGTAAGAGAGGACAATCGTGGGTGTAATGACCATATACACCGCAACAAGAACAAGGCTTATTTGTGTGAATAGTCCTGTCTAGCTTGGGCTAAGTGCCTTGTTGCTGTTTAGCAGTGTTAGGTGCATTCCCTTGGGGATTAGGTCCTGGATTACCTGGGGCGGATTTATTTTTGGTTCCTTTCCTCTTCTTTTTGGAAGTAGGAGGATTAGTCGTGCCCTGTCGTGCATTTACCTGCCCTTTGGGGGTGGTGGTTGCTGTTGCGGGGATAGAGAAGGAAAGGGAGGTGGGGGTGCTAATGCTGGAGGAGCTGGAGCACCAGGCTGTGAATATGGATAATAAGGAGGTTGGGAAAAATTGTGGTAAATAATTTGGGCAAAGGAAAGAGGCATGCCATATATTGGATACATGCTACTGGGAGGGGGAAAAGTGTTAGAGGAGCTAGCCCCTCCTTGAGGGAAACCATAACCCATGGGAGGATGAGCGTATGGATGAGAAAGGGCTGCAATGATGTCATCGGTGGCATGGGATGCCCTTGATGCATTGGCACCACCGGATCTAGGGAGATTAGGTAAGATGGTATAAACATAACTTGACTATGCATAGATCAGGTCATATTTTAACACAATTTGGAGAGCATATTCTTCGGTCTGAGGGAAATGAGATGCGACAACTTTACCAATAGCAGGAAAAAGGGATCTAAGGAACCAATCCATGTAAACACGGTCTTTGAAGGTAGGGGCTTGACATAGGCTCTTTCTTCTCTGACATTCCTGGACATGATCGAATAGGCAGGTCGCAGAAGATTGACGGAAAGAGGTCAAAATTTCGGTACCAGTGTCATAACGAAGGGGAAGCTAGAAGTAAGACAGAAAAGCCCGGGCAATAGTCACAAAAGCAGTATGAGAGGAGGAGGCCTGGTCAACATACCACTTGGAAGCTTCTCCAGTAGTGTACGTTGGAACAACCGAAGACAGACATAGTCATCGGTGATGGAGTTAGACGAACACCACATGTGGAAAGATCAAACATGGTTTATAGGATCTTCTCCAGCAAGACCTTCAAACTTGGAGATGTCAGAAGGGAGGTTGGTTGGAATAGCAGGACAACCAGCGTCATGGCATATGGGGTCATTGATCAAATAGTTAAAATCGAGAAGACTGAGGCCTGCCATATATGGGAGCAAGGGAGCAGCTGAGATAGTTCCTATTGCGGTCCCACTCGTAGTATTCTCAACATTATGGCTGGGGCTACCACCAGCATTAGGTCCTGAACCAGACATGGTGAAGGTGACAGGGGGAGAACCAGGGATGGAACCAGAAGGGGAACCCAACGAACCAGAAGCGGAGTCATAATGCGGACTCAGTGGAGGACTAACTCAAATCCTACGCGGATAACTAAGGCTTCCGAATGGAAATTGAGGGTGAAGGCCAAGAAGTATTCAGGACAAACACCTTGGGGGTGCAAATATGAAAGAAAAAACACGGATCACAAAGGGAAGAGAGACCAACAAGGGCAAGGAGGTGTAGTATCAAATGATTACAATGTCGAAACAAGGGCAGAGAGGTTTAGGATCAATTGATTAAAATGTTATAGTATTTGTCTGGTGGTGTTAACCAGGTGCTTCTTCAGTTAGGGTGTGTGTGTTAAGTGTGTTAATTTTAATTTTTTAACCCAGACGTTTGTAGAGAAAAAGAAAAATTTTGTTGTATAACTGTAAATAAATCTGCAAATAACAGTAAAGTAAACTGAATATAACAAAAAATAAATAACTAAATATCCATTAATCTAAACCCAAGGAGGCAAGCCTCTCAACAACTAGTCTATGGGTGGGAAAAAATCTAGTCAAAACATACCAAAATAGCCAATGGATCTAAAGTCGGGAGGGAAAATGATCTAAAGGTCAAATCTGCTGAAAATAGGTGGAGAAAACAACAAAAAAAACCAGAGGGAAAAGTGTTGCAAATAAGGTGGCGAAAGGCTACAACCTGAAGGGAAACAGAGGGAACCCTAGAGGAGGACCAAACAAAACTGAAAAGAGGTTTTTTGAATGGATGAATAACTAATCTGAAATGGATCTGAAGGTAAGGGATTAGATATGGAAAATGGTTGAACACACTGAAATTTCAGATGACCTGCTTCAGCTAAACTCCTCCTTGAAAGGTGGAAGGGTACTGAAGCCCTAGGGTGCTAGGTTGCCACTTAGATGAGTAAAACAGAGAAAGTACAAGTCCAAAATGGGTGGAGACGGAGGTCAAAAAACCCTGAACAGAGGCCCAGAAAAACCCAGAAAAATCTCAGAAAAATTCCAGCAAAAAGTTCAGGTCATAGATTCTGACTTGATTTTTGCAGAGGTTGCAGGTTTGGGGCTGTTTTTTTCACCCTGAAGGTCCAGGTCGCAGGTTTTCACCCAAAAAGTGTGACCTACACTTCCGGCACTCTCCAGAGAAAATTTTAGAAAAATTTATCATCTCAGCTACGGCTGATGCTTGTCACCTGCGCAATAGGTCTGAAAACACGCGGAAGTTAGAATTTTTAATTTTTTAGGGTTTTATAGGTTTTAAAAAACATCAAGAAAAGAAAAACAAGAAGCTGGAGATAAATCTTAGGGTTTGAAGTAGCTGGTCATGCAGGTATCTAAAAAATGACAGAGGCCGTAATCGTAAGCCCTTGTGGAGTCGCTAGTCATTAGGATGAATATTAATCGCAAGCGTATGAAAAAAGTCCACTTTAGCTGTGCATAACAAACAACCCTAACATTAAAGATGGCTGCCAATTTATTTAGATCTGCAGTTAATTTACCAAGATAAATGCTACAAAATCTAGATCTATGCAGTAAAAGACATTAAGTAGTAAAGAAAAGCAAGAGTCACTCCATGCATCCAATAGACAAGACAAGAATATTTTTTTTAAAAAAATTGTATTTTTTGACACCTAGGAAGGGAACATGGAAAGATGTTACCAGTCCCCCTCAATGGGATGGGTTCTTGTAAGTCCTCAGCACTTCAAATCTAAGATCTCTCTCCCTTGATGATGTAGAAAACTCAGACAAAAATGGAACTCAAAAGGAGCTCACAAGAAAAATGGTAGCAAAATATGACAATGATGGAGGATCAAATTCAGACCAAAAGTATAGATCCAGAGTGATCTTTAGGCAACAAAAGATAGTGAGTAATGGAAAAACCCTTCTATTTATAACAAAATATTGAGTTAGTCTAGATATTGGTGCATAATTAAAATATTATTAACCACATCTAGATCCAACTTTTATGGAATATTTTATAATATTTTTTGGAGGGAAAAAGAATTTGAATTTGGTCAAATCCCTTTATTTGTAAATAATAAATAAATAAATGATTTATTTATTATTTTAAGGATATGGTTGAGTAATAATTAAATAAATAGTGATTTATTCAATTATTTATAAATGATTTAGTCAAATTTAACAAGGAATATTATTTAAATAAGGTTTAAATAATTATTCCTAGAAAATAATAAGATAAATAATGATTTATCTAATTAATTTTCCTATTTTGGGTTAAATATGACTAGGAATATTAATTAAATTGTTGTTTAACTAATTATTTCTTGAAGAAAATAAAACAAATGTGGATTTATTCAATATTTCCTCATTGGGTTTCCTGTTTAGACCATAAACAACTTAATAAATTAAGGATTACTAAGTTATTTTTCATAGTGAAAGCAATTTTACTTAGGGTAAAATTGGTCTTACATTGTGTACTTTGGCCCATCTAATAGTAACAGGTTAGATGACCAAAAATTGGTGTAACAATGACTCTCCACATCCAAAATCTGTAGTTGATCAACGACCATATGTTTACATCAACCCTGTTTACAATGATGGTGATTTTTCATAATCTCAAACCATTGAACATCAATTGCCAAAATGGGCAGTTCAACTTTTGAAAGATGTAAGGCCTAATGAGCATAATAAAATAGGAACAAGGGGATCACATAGAAGTGAAGGAAATTTTTCCTTGATAGCAAATGATTTTACTGAACCCTCTACCTTTAAAGATGCAGTAAAACATAAAGAATGGAAAAAGAATATGATTGATGAATATCAGGTAGTTCTCGACAAAAGCACTTGGAAACTTGTTGATTGTCCTCAAAATGTTAAACCCATCGGATGAAAATGGGTTTACCGAATTAAGTACAATCAAAATGGTGACATCGACAAGTAAAAATCAAGACTTGTTGCTAAGGGTTTTGCGTAGCAGGATGGGATTTATTATGAGGAAACTTTTGCTCCTATGGCTAAATGGAACACCATCCAATTAACACTTGCATTGGTAGCCCATAAAGGATGGAAAGTTCATCAGATGGATAAAAAAAGTTCTTTCCTCAACGAAGATTTACAGGAAGAAGTGTATGTGACACAACCACCAAGTTTTGAAATTGAAGGGCAAGAAAATAAAGTTTGCAAACTGATAAAGGCTTTATATGGATTAAAACAAGCTCCCCGAGCTTGGTATGCCAAAATGGACGAATACCTTTGGAAGGTTGGTTTTCAACGAAGTGAATATGATGATACCTTGTATGTACGCCAACAAGGTAAAAATATGGTGATTTTGGTTATGTATGTAGATGATTTTATTATCACTGGCAACAATGATGATCACATTGTACAGGTGAAAAAAGGAGTTACATGCAGGTTTTAAGATGACAGATTTGGGACTACTTCACTACTATCATGGAGTTGAAGTATTCCAACGTCCACATTATATCTTCATTTCTCATAGTAAGTATGCAACATAATTTTTTCAGTGATTTCGAATGCAGGATTGCAAGCCTGTTCTTAACCCCATGGAACAAAACTTGAAACTTTCAAAATTTGAAAGGGGGGAAATGGTGGATAGCACTACTTATCGACAGTTGATTGGCAGCCTGATTTATCTGACAACTAATCGACCATATATTTCTTATGCCGTTAGTATTATTTCCTGCTTTATGTAGGAACCATGAGAAAGCCACTAGAATGAAGCCAAAATATTTCTTCGTTATATCCAAGGAAAAAAATATTTTGTTCTTCTTTAAAAACATATTAAAAATTTTGTACTTGGTGGATTTTCAGATGCCGAATTTGCAGGCAGTATTGATGATAGGACATCAACCTCAGGCTATTTAATGAACATGGGGTTAGCTGCAATTTCTAGGAGTTGCAAGAAGCAAGCTACAATGGACACTTCTTTAGCATAAGCAGAGTACATATTAGCATGGGAAGAAATATGTGAGATTGTTTGGTTGCGTAGAGTTTTACAAGACTTGGGAATTCCTCCAGCAGAAGCTACATCATTATTCATCGACAACAAGTTAGCAATAAAGATTTCCAAGAACCTAGTTTTTCATTCAAAGACAAAGCATGTGGACACCAAATATCATCATATCAGATCACTCATTGCAAAGGATGTCATCAAGCCGATTTATTGTCCTTCAAAAGATCAGATCTACGATATCTTCACCAAACCTCTAGGAAGGATAAAATTCACTAAGCTCAGGGATGAACTTGGTATAGTTTGTAATGTATATTTGGATCATAGGGGGGAATGTTATATTATCCAAATATCATAGTTTAACGCTAGGATAAAATATTTATTAAATTATAATATTTAAATTAATATTAGAGGCACTTAGAAATAGAATATTGTTAAAAAAGATATGACTCTAGAAAAGTGTCGTATCTTAGGCTCTAATATAGGGAAAAAATTATTAGTTTTGTTAGGAGGATATTTATTGTAAATGGACACTTTTTGTTTTATCAAGTGGTCGACAACTAAAATAAGTTAGGACATGTAGCTTATAAATAGGTCATTTTCCTAATTGCAAGAGTGTTGGAGTCTACGAGTGAAAACTCTTGCAAATTTCTCATGTAATTTCTTTTCCTATTTATAAAATTACTTGTCTGAGGACACTTCTACCATTTATTATTTACCTAGTTTGATAGAAATGTCGATAGGTATCATCTCTTCGATATTCAAGAGGTTCTTTTCAGATTTGATCTCATGAATAGAGACGAGATTCATAAGAGGTTCAACAGAATTGGGTAAATATACAACATTAATATTATCCTTAGTGGAATATGATAAGGAGAAATTATGATGAAGTTCATCCCATGACCTGTCATCTGGCATCATGATCTCCATGATGCTTTCATTGGTAGAGAATACGCAAGAAAAATGATCAAAAGGCGTGCCATAATATAGTGATCAATCTACCCAATTGATCAAAGAGAATGTATAAGCTACACAAATTGAATAAATGGCTTCATAATCTAGGTCAAGAGGGCTTAGTGACATTTGGTAGCAAAAACCTTGGATGTTGGTTTTGTGAGGAACAATCCATGGACCAACTGGCATACTAGATGATGATATCATGTTGATATAGGCAACTAAAAAAGAGTTGTCAGGAAGGGAAGGAGGAGGGAGAAAAAATATTCCCATAGGTGATGAGTCCTTCAATAATCCAACCTCAACATGCTGATAGGATTGTAGGGATTCCCCCACAAGAGGGACACTTCCAGTAACACGAGAATCATAGGTGAAAAAGGTGAGTTTATCTATGGCTAAAATCCCGCCTTCATGAGGAAAGGTGATAATACAAATATATGTTGAAACGATGGAAGCCATAGCATAAACCCATGTACGTCCCAGTAGAATATTGTCATCAAGGTGTCCATCAATAACTTATAATTATATAGAGACAATTCCCCCCCCCCCCCCCCCTAATTCTACTAGAATGGAATTCAAAATCCCAAAAATTTTGTAAGTTATTCCATTGAAAGCTTTCAATGTGGTAGTTGATTGACTCAGCCGAGGTGAACTAATTTCCTTCCAGCAAGAAATGGACATAATGTAGGCTAAGGCTCCCTCATCCAAGATAGAACAATGAATTTTCTTACCATGCAATACGACCTGTATTATAAAAGATAGTTGAGCTGGAAGCCAAGGGGCATAGTTTTTGTGAGAGAAAACCACTAGGTTGGAATCTAATGGATCCACACATCCAATAGTTGACAACAAGGCCTTCTTTTGGGTGGAGCAGTTTTACAACACCTTAAGAGTTGACATAGATGATGGATATTGAGCCAAGTCTTCAATTATGTTATAATTTAGGACAACTCTTGAATGAGGTCTGAAAGTAGACTTATGAATACCGCCCTTTGGAGGTTTGATAGTCAATTCCGCAGGAATGAGAGTTGGAGTAGAATCAGATGAAGGTGATGCTGAATTGGAAGGTTTATCATTAGCCTGACCATTTGGTGGATTCACATTCCCATCGTCCTTATTCTGAGTGGCCACCATGACATCAGATCTAATATTTTAATATGAAAGAATCAAAACCATGTTAGAGGAAAAAGGGTCTTGAGCAACCATATGGGTTTCTGATTGGGAAACAGGTCGGTCAACACGACAGGAGAAGTAGAATATTTAAGGAACTAATTCACTTCAGCACATTGTAGACAGTCACATGTAAAGTGATCCTCGTTTCAAGTGAAGCATGGGTAATGAGGCTTTCGCTTGTCATCAGAATACTGATTTGTTTGTTTATCTTGCGTTGAAGGATATTTCTTATTTTTACCTTTTCCTTTCTTCTTGCTTCAAGGTTGATGTGGATACTTTCGCTTAGAAGATGAAATTTCATTTATCTTGAAAGAAAAAGCTATAGGAGGATGGGATTGAGGTTTTTGAGAATATGGAGTAAGAGAAACACCAAATGGTTTACCCACCGATTGCGAACTAGAAAAACCAACCATGCCATATGCAACATGATATTCTTTACCAGGTGGAGGAGGAAAAATATTTGAATGTATCGAAGCATTCGATATCTTATCATAGAGCGTGCTTGATTGGGTATAAACAAGTTCCAAGCATTGTGAACGAGAAATAAATTTTTCTTCATTCACGACTCCACCTTTAGCCACATATTATGTTATAGGTGACAATAGAGATTGTGTAAACCATTCCGCTAACAATTTATCAGGAACATAAGTCTTGAACAATCAGTGGTGATGCCTCCACTCAAGAATGTGATTTGAGATGTGAGTGGAATCTAATCATTTGAAATTGGTCAATAGTTATATTCTAGTTTCATACATGATGTTAATTGAAAATGTGTGAGGAAGGTGGTGGCTAAAGTGCCGAAATCATGAAAGGAAGCTCTAGGTAACTCGATATACCATTTAGCTATGGTACTTGTAAGTGTTCGTTATAAAAGAAAAAGTTGAATGGAATCATCATTAAGGGAGTTCGAAGAACACCATAGGTGATAAGTCATAATGTGATTCAACGGGTCTTCTCCTGGATTCCCATTAAATTTTTGGATACCCGAAGGAAATTTTGTGGGAATAATCAGTCACCATGGCAAATGAGCGATGGGGTCCTTAGTGAGTCGAGTTAAGTATGGTGATTCGAGAGTGGCCAGAAAATGGAAATTTTGGTTAAATTATGGAGAATGATGACCTATATATGAAGGAATATCTTGAGCACTAGACACTTGCATTCCTGGATACAGGGGGTTATGATATTAAGGAACCTCGATACTAGGATAAGGAGGACTCTCATAGCCAGTATAAAAGTGGTCTTAATGCCCAACACTGGGGTGACGATAAAACTATTGGAATGGTTGGTTTTTGACTTGTTGGCCTTGTAAAGGCACTTGATATGGACCATATTACTGCCCGATGGGTTTTTTCATTTTCCTATGATAAGAAGGGTTCAGTTGGGATTGCACCATACTATTGACAATCTATCCTATCGAGACTTGAGGAGTACCCCGTCTAAGTGGTTGAGAGTGTGAGTTACTTTGTACTAGCTAGGTAAGTGGGACTTGAGAAGTTCCAGATACCATTGGAATAGATTGATATGCAACAAAAACCTGTAAAGGTTGGATCACATGTATTTGAGCTTGTTAGGGTGTTGATGGATTGATAGTAATTTTAGAAGATGGAGCAGGTTGAGGATTCAACAATTGATCCCAATATGAACTAGGTTGAATGGGAAAGTAGGTTTCCAAACACTGGGAGGAATTCCAGGATAAGGAGGACCATAATGAGTCTGGTTACCAATTTTAGGTATACCAACAACAGGTTTCCCCTTTGCCAATGGAGGATGGGATGATGGAGGAAACTGTGACCTAGATAGAGGATACCCAATATAAGGAGAGTTGGGTTGTTGAAGGTAACCTTTCCCACTAACATAAGGGCCAACCTATTGCTTAACCATTGGTGTAAGCATATGAGTAGCATCAAACTGCGTGGCACTCATAAGAAAAGTAATAGATAGTATTCCTATATTGGATGACATAAGAGAGGTCTAAGGATTGGAAGCCGCACCAGAAAAGGTATCATATAAAGACTGATATAATGGTGGGACAGACGAACCACCATAAAAATGTGTTTCTGGGGATGTTGAAAACATAGATATGGAGGCAACATTAGATGTATTGACCATGGTGGTGGACATGGGTTGAGAATTTGGATCAATTCCAGTCATGGTTAACAACTCTGATGAATATTGCCGCGATAAATCTGCAGGTGAGTCCAAAGAATTAGGAAAAGAAGTTTGTGTCATAGTTTGAAGAGGAAGAGTGTCAATTTTTTAAAAATTAAGTCCTTCTCAATGAATAGGATTAGGAGGATGAGGCTCTTCTTATGGTATCTCTTTAATACTCACAAGTCTGGGTAGAAGAGATTCACCGTCAGGTCCAAGATATATAGGCTCTAACTGAGACAAGGGAAGAGAAAAGGAAGGTACTGAAGTGACATGTATAGATGATTGAGGCTCCTCATGCTCAAAAACCTCAGGAATCAAAGTTCCTCAATGGGGAAAGGCAGGTTCAACAACCTTAGGAAGAAAAGTTTCAGGGAGTTATGTTTCAATTTTTTTAGTGTCACTGTCAAGAGTAGATGTGATCTCGAGCTCAGAACTCAAAGGGACAGATGATTTTGGTGGATCAGTATCAAGAGGAGGGCTAGAAGTGGTTCTCGATGTTCCCGATTAGGTAGTTTGTGTCTTCTTTTGATTCTAACGGTGGCCAGGAATAGCCTTTAGTGAAAGTGGAGGCTTATTTTTCACTCTATGCAAACGACAAGGCAAGGGATTTTTTTCTTCCATGTTGGAAAATAGTAGAATCAGATGAAGGTGATGCTGAATTGGCAAGTTTATCATTAACCTGACCATTCGATGGATTCACATTCCCATGGTCCTTATTCTGAGTGGCCACCATGACATCAGATCTAAGATTTTAATATGAAAGAATCAAAACCATGTTAGAGGAAGAAGGGTCTTGAGAAACCATATGGGTTTCCTGATTGGGAAACGGGTTGGTCAACACGATAGGAGAAGTAGAATATTTAAGGAATTGATTCACTTTAGCGCAGTGTAGATAGTCACGTGTAAAGTGATCATCGTTTCAAGTGAAGGATGGGTAATGAGGCTTTCGCTTCTCATCAGAATAGTGATTTGTTTGTTTATCTTGCGGTGAAGGATCTTTATTATTTTTACCTTTTCCTTTCTTCTTGCTTCAAGGTTGACGTGGAGACTTTCCCTTATAAGATGAAATTGAATTTATCTCGAAATTAGAAGCTATAGGAGGATGGGATTGAGATTTTTGAGAATATGCAGTAAGAGAAACACCAAATGGTTTACCCACCGATTGCGAACTGGAAAAACCAACCATGCCATATGCAACATGATACTCTTTACCAGGTGGAGGAGGAACAATATTTGAATGTATCGGAGCATTCGATATCTTATTATAGAGCGTGCCCAATTGGGTATAAACAAGGTCCAAGTATTGTGCATGAGCAATAAATTTTTCTTTGTTCACGACTCCACCTTTAGCCACATAGTATGTTATAGGTGACAATAGAGATTGTGTAAACCATTCCGCTAACAATTTATCAGGAACATAAATCTTGAACAATCGGTGGTCATGCCTCCACTCAAGAATGTGATTTGAGATGTGAGTGGAATCTGATCATTTGAAAATTTTCAATAGTTCTATTCCAGTTTCATATATGATGGTAACTGAAAATGTGTGAGGAAGGTGGTGGCTAAAGTGTCGAAATCATGAAAGGAAGCTCTAGGTAACTCAATATACCATTTAGCTGTGGTACTTGTAAGTGTTCGTTAGAAAAGAAAAATTTGAATGGAATCATCATTAAGGGAGTTCGAAGAACACCATAGGTGATAAGTCATAATGTGATTCAACAGGTCTTCTCCTGGATTCCCATTAGATTTTTGGATACCCGAAGGAAATTTCGTGGGAATAATCAATCACCGTGGCGAATGAGCGATGGGGTCCTTAGTGAGCCGAGTTAAGTATGGTGATTCGAGAGTGGCTAGAAAATGGAAATGTTGCTTAAATTATGGAGAATGATGACCTATATATGAAGGAATATCTTGAGCACTAGACACTTGCATTCCTGGATACATGGGGTTATGATATTAAGGAACCTCGATATTAGGACAAGGAGGACTCTAATAGCCAGTATAAAAGTGGTCTTAATGCCCAACACTGGGGCGACGATAAAACTATTGGAATGGTTGGTTTTGGACTTGTTGGCCTTGTAAAGGCTCTTGATATTGACCATATTACTGCCCGGTGGGATTTTTAATTTTCCTATGATAAGAAGGGTTCAGTTGGGATTGCACCATATTATGGACAATATGTCCTACCGAGACTAGAGGAGTACCCTATCCAAGTGGTTGAGAGTGTGATTTACTTTGTACTAGCTAGGTAAGTGGGACTTAAGAAGTTCCAGATACCATTGGAATAGATTGAGATGCAACATCAACCTGTAAAGGTTGGCTCACATGTATTTGAGCTTGTTAGGGTGTTGATGGATGGATAGTAATTTTAGAAGATGGAGTAGGTTGAGGATTCAACAATTGATCCCAATATGAACTAGGTTGAATGGGAAAGTAGGTTTCCAAACACTGGCAAGAATTCCAGGATAAGGAGGACCATAATGAGTTTGGTTACCAATTTTAGGTATACCAACAACAGGTTTCCCCTCTGCCAATGGAGGATAGGATGATGGAGGAAACTGTGACCCAGATAGAGGATACCCAATATAAGGAGAGTTGGGTTGTTGAAGGTAACCTTTCCAACTAACATAAGGGCCAACCTATTGCTTAACCATTGGTGTAAGAATATGAGGAGGATCAAACTATGTGGCACTCATAAGAAAAGTAATAGATAGTATTCCTATATTGGATGACATAGGAGAGGTCTCAGGATTGGAAGCCGCACCAGAAAAGGTATCATATAAAGACTGATGTAATGGTGGGAAAGACGAACCACCATACAAATGTGTTTCTAGGGATGTTGAAAACATATATATGGAGGAAACATTAGATGTCTCGACCATGGTGGTGGACATGGGTTGAGAAGTTGGATCAATTCCAGTCATGGTTAACATTTCTGATGAATATTGCCGCGATAAATCTGCAGGTGAGTCCAAAGAATTAGGAAAAGGAGTTTGTGTCATAGTTTGAAGAGGAAGAGTTTCAATTTGATAAAAATTAAGTCCTTCCAAATGATTAGGATTAGAAGGATGAGGCTCTTCTTATGGTATCTCTTTAATACTCACAAGTCTGGGTAGAAGAGATTCACCGTAAGGTCCAAGATATATAGGCCTTGACTGAGACAAAGGAAGAGAAGAGGAAGGTACTGAAGTGACATGTATAGATGGTTGAGGCTCCTCATGCTCAACAACCTTAGGAATCAAATTTCCTCAATGGGGAAATTCAGGTTCAAAAACCTTAGGAAGAAAAGTTTCAGGGAGTTATGTTTCAATTGTTTCAGTGTCACTGTCAAGAGTAGATGTAATCTCGAGCTCGGAACTCAAAGGGACAGATTATTTTGGTGGATCCGTATCAAGAGGAGGGCTAGAAGTGGTTCTCGATGTTCTTGTGATTCTAACGATGGCCAGTAATAGCCTTTAGTGAAAGTGGAGGCTTATTTTTCACTCTATGCAAACGACGAGGCAGGGGATTTTGTTCTTCCATGTTGGAAAATAGTAGAATCAGATGAAGGTGATGTTGAATTGGCAGGTTTATCATTAGCCTGACCATTCGGTGGATTCACATTCCCATGGTCCTTATTCCGAGTGGCCACCATGACATCAGATCTAAGATTTTAATATGAAAGAATCAAAACCATGTTAGAGGAAGAAGGGTCTTCAGCAACCATATGGGTTTCTAGATTGGGAAATGGGTTGGTCAACATGATAGGAGAAGTAGAATATTTAAGGAACTGATTCACTTCAGCGTTGTGTAGACAGTCACGTGTAAAGTGATCCTTGTTTCAAGTGAAGCATGGATAATGAGGCTTTCGCTTCTCATCAGAATACTGATTTGTTTGTTTATCTTGTGGTGAAGGATATTTCTTATTTTTACCTTTTCCTTTCTTCTTGCTTCAAGGTTGATGTGGAGACTTTCCCTTATAAAATGAAATTTCATTTATCTCAAAAGTAGAAGCTATAGGAGGATGAGATTGAGGTTTTTGAGAATATGCAGTAGGAGAAACACCAAATGGTTTACCCACCGATTGCAAACTGGAAAAACCAACCATTCCATATGCAACATGATATTCTTTACCAGGTGGAGGAGGAACAATATTTGAATGTATCGGAGCATTCGATATCTTATCATAGAGCATGCCCAATTGGGTATAAACAAGGTCCAAGTATTTGTAGGTTTTAACCCTGAACAAAAATTATCTACACACGAATCTTATAACAGAAAATAAAAAATAGCGAGAGCATAAAACATAAAATAGATAAACACAAAGATTTTCCCTTGGATCCCAAATTGGGACGACCAACTTGATTTTTAATTATATTCCTTTTAGTGTTACAACACATATATATACATGCCGAAGCATATATAAACCCCAATCCATAAACAAGGAAGATGAGATATTGCGCAACCTGGAGGGGATCACATGAGGAGTCCCAGATTATGCACGTTTTGATGATGTTCCTCACACCTACCAGAGACATACCGTAGGGTTTCCCAACCAAATTCATCGCTTGCTGAGGTGGCTAGTATGGGTCGTGACATGTTTTCATGAGCACCATGTTGATTAGACACCTAGGTTTTATTTTATCTGCATATTTTTTGAGACATGATGTCTCAGGATGTAACGGAAACACACATATTTTTTGACGTTATGATGCACACAGTTGCAAACATGTGATATATATATATACATCTATTTCCTTGCATGGATCTCTTACATATGATGATGCTTTTAAAAATGATGCAAGTGTCTATCTAATACAATGTTAGCCACTGTATCAGTTAATGTGTTCATTCATCTAAGAATATGTTGATAAGTAATAAAATCAAAATTACTTTCCAACAAATGAATACGTAAATACAATCTCAGAATGTGCGGATTTCTAACTGAATAATGATTATTAAGTTGCAAAACAACAAGCTGTGAATCTGGGTTTACAATCAATGCGTGTATGCCGAGGTTGATTGCCTTGATTAATAGCTCAATGACAATGCTATATTCAGCGACATTGTTTGTATTTTTCCCTAGACAAATACCTTGCAAATATATCAACTCACCAGCATGATCATAGATTACCCAGGCTGCTGAAGACAAATTCCTTGTACTGCAGGAAGCACCATCCACGAAATCGACATAAGGGGTAATAGACATCTGCACAATAAAAAATACCCAATAAGCAGGAAAACAATCACAAGGCACACCAAGCTGAGAAACATGTACAAAAATTAAAAAAACACGTATGTACACCTATTATGCATGAATGATTCACTCATAATATTTTTTGAGATACAACCCATTTCTGGGTTGTTCAAGAGGATGACCTTCATAGTCAATTAGCTCATAGGCCCCATTCTGCAACACACGTTTAACGATGTAGGGCCCATGCCACATAGGTTCAAATTTTCCTACCCCTAGCTTATCACAAGCTTGGTCATACAAGAGGATGAGATCTCCTTCAATGAAAGAACAAGGGGAAACTGATTAATCAAAATGAGCTTTGATGTGCTTTTTCTGTGCTTTGATAACGAGAGAAACAAAGCGATGGGTTTCATCCAACCTTTCTAACTAAAGGAGATGCTCTTCTTCTGGAAAATTATTCAGTAGTAATTCAACAACTAACTTGAGCAAAGGTATTTCACATTCAATCGGGAGAGTAGCTTCTAGCCCATAAACCAATTGGAAAGGAGTGAACCCGGTTGCGTTCTTCACTGAGGTTCAGTATGCCCAGAGAGCCAAAAATAACATGAGATGCCAATTTTATTTGTGGATCCCAATCGTACGTTGAAGCATCGTGACAAGAACTTTGTTCACGGCTTCAACCTGGACATTGGCTTGAGGGTAGTACGGTGTTGAGCTGTTGTGACGTGGATCTAACTTAGAAGTCAACTCCACCACCATATAATGCCAAAAATGGGAACCATGATTGGTAACAATGGCTTGAGGGACACCAAACCTAGCAATAATGTGATTGAATATGAACTGAGCAGCTGTCTTACCGTCAGCGGCAAGTGTAGGCATTTCTTTGGCCCATTTGGCGAAGTAGTCCATGGCTACGATAATATAAGCATGCCCCCCGGTCGAGTGAGGGTTTCACGTCATAAAATTGATGCCCCATTTCACAAAGGGACCAACGGTAATGATAGGGTGAAGAGGAACAGGTGGCGCATGCAACTTGCGTTGATAAATCTGGCAATCATGGAATTTACGAACTGTGACAATACAGTCTTTGAAAATGGAAGGCCAAAAATAACCAGCACGAATAATTTTCTATGCAGTAGCATAACCAGACATGTGACTGCCACAGGTGCCACTGTGACAATCATTCAGAGCTTTCTCAGCTTCCTCGAAGGTCAAACATCATTGAAGTATGGAATCGACTCCAATATGATAGAGAGTATCTCCATCTATACGATAAGGTTGTGACTGATGGTAGATGCATCAGTGGGCATCCTTCGTCAACTCGGATCTAAAAGATGAAGTTTGGATATAGATGATGATATCACCATACCAAGGATCGAGGGTGATAATCAAGAAAAGCGAATCGTCTGGAATGAAGTCCTCAGAACGAGAAGGAGCGGAGTCGGAAGGGAGAGAACAAAATAAATCAGCAAAGACCAATGATTTCTTAGATTTGGCAGCAGTAAATTCCAAATCAAACTCTTGGAGGATGAAAATCCACTTTGATTATTTCCCCCCCAGCAATTTTCAATACAATATGTAGGTCATGGGGTTGCATTCAGAAATCACATTCATTGTACGCAAAAGAATATAATGACGAAAACATTGAAAAACTTGAACAACGGCCAATGCTAACTTCTCGACATGGGAATAACGTGTTTTGGGGTCGAGAAGGTTACGAGACAAGTAATAAAAAACATGCTCATGAATGTCATCATCGTCTTGTACCAAAACCATGACAATCGTGCTGAAAGCGACAACCAAATAAAGGGAAAAATCACGATGATAATCTGGAGGGCACAGGAGAGGAGCATTGACCAACAATGTTTTCAACGCATCGAAATATTTCTGAGCTATCTCATCCCAATAAAAAGGAATGCCCCGCTTTAACAAGCGTGTGAATCCTTTAGCTACTTTGGCATAGTTAGGTATAAAACGAAGAAGAAAATTAGCTTTCCCTTGTAAACTCTACAATTGATGCAATGAGGAAGGAGAGGGGAGATTAATAATAGCCTCAACCTTGAGAGGATCCAGGAAAATTTCGTCTTTGGAAATGATAAGCCCTAATACTCTACTGTAATCGGCGCAGAAGACACACTTGTGCAGATTAAGCTGAATGTTATAGTGTCTACAATGAAGAAAAATATAACGAATATGGTCAGGATGATCTCTACGCTTAGCTGAATGATCCAGAAGGTCATCCAGATAAGGTTGAATGATGTGGCGAATATCATGAAAGGCATAAGACATCATGCACTGAAAGGTGGAACCGACATTCTTCAAACCAAAAGGAAGCTTCTTATATGCAAAGGTACCACAAGGATAGATAAAGGTAGTCTTGTGTTGATCATTCGGGAGAATATTGATCTGATTATAACCCGAAAAACCATCCATAAGGGAAAATATCTCTCTCTCGGCACAGTGGTCAATGATTTTATCGATGAAGGGAGTGGGATAATTATCCTTATGACAGGCTCGATTGATATCACGATATTCAACACAGACACAAATAGTGCCCTATTTCTTATCTACAGGAACAATATTAGAGACCCATTCTGTCAATGGAATTGGATAAATGAAACCAACTTTAAGAAGATTTTCCACTTTGGCCTTAATGGAAGCATCTTTCCTAGGATGCACTAGACGGAGATGCTGACGAATAGGTTTTGAACTTGGGTAAGTAGGAATCTCATGTACCACGATGCTAGGATAAATATCGGGCATTTCTTCGTAAGACCATGCAAAGACATCATAAAATTCGTGAAAAAGGCTAGTATAAACTTGCACTTCATTCGAAGAGCAAGTAACCCCAATATGGATGTTCTCGACGATTCTCAGTTTAATGGAAATGTCGATAGGCATCGTTTGAGTGATGTTACTCAAGTTATCTTTCGAAAAAACCTCATGGACCTGAATAGGTGTTTGAAGTGGAGGAGAGGGACCCTAAGAGGAAAATACTCAAGACAAGTAGACATGGCCCCAAGGCTTGGTAGAAATGAGGAACGATGATGACCATCATCCCACAGAAAATCGTCGAGAGACAGGGTTTCCATGATAGCCTCATCAGTAGGAAACACTTCTTTCAAAGGATCCGGTGAATCAAAATCACCAAGCCAAGGGGATTGAGAATAGAAGTAAGGAGTTACGCTCAAAGGAGCAGAATCATGATCAGAATCCGATGCAGCAATGAGTTCAAAATAATCAATTTCAATCAGACTCAAAGGCATCAAATCGCCGAACAAATCGATTTTTTTAGGAGAAGGGATAACCCAGGGGTCATCGGTTCGAGAAATCATGCTGACCTAAATAGTATTCGATGGTGGAAGAGGGAAAACACCCATGAGGGCAGAATCCTTGAAAAGGCTTGGCCTTACACTCTCGTAAGGAGTAGGAATCTTGTCCAAGTACGGAATGTTGTTCTCGGAAGAAGAAGTGAAAAAAGACAACTGATAAATGGTAATAATCTTTCCTTCGTGCGGAAACTGCAAAACATGAAAGAGAGTGGATGGAACACACAACATGGCATGAGTGCAACTGCTTCTGAGGAGAAGATTATAATTGAGTTTTGCATCAACGATTTCGATCTCGACATTGACTATCTTCCCTTCTAACGTGAACATCAAATTAGCGAGAACACCAAGAGGTTTAGATTCTCTTCCATTAAATGCTTCAAGGGCATTGGGTGATGAAGTTAGAGTTGGAGAACCAATGGATTTCCAATAATTAGATGACATAACACAGGTAGATGCACCCTCGTCCACGACAGACCGGTGAATATTCAAACCATTAATACCAACTTTAATGAAGAGTGCAATTTGGTGTGGGAGTTGCGGGACGAAATTATCTAATTTGAAAGCGAGCAAGATGGTATCGGTGGGATCAATCCCACCTATCGCAGATAACAAATATTTCTGTTGTGAAGGAAAAATCTGAAGTACTTCTAACGCATACATTGCGGATGGAGCCTGAGCCAAATCTTCAACAATACTGTAACGTTGAGCAGCACGGGTGTTAGGATTGTACGGAGACTTATGGAGCACACCTTTGGAAGGTGGTCTCACAATGTATTCAATGCTACGTCGTTCAATTTCAAGAGGACCAGAAATAGGAGGAGGAGGAGGACCATCAGCGATCTCTTTCCCTACTACCTAACGCGAACCAAAATAATCTTTCGATCGAGTAGCAATAGAAATGGGTGCAGAACCATTCATCATGAATACTTTCAAACCAAATGGAGCAGAGGACTAAGAGTGTTCTACAATCTGAGTCTGCTGAGGGAAAAGTTATTTAAGAATGGTCGGAGCTTCTTGGTTGCCTTTGAGTAATCGACTCACTTCAGACCATCGAGGACAGTCCTTGGTGAAGTGCTCATCATCACAAATCAAACAAGGATACTTCGGTTTATGTTGAGAACTATCAACAGAACAAGGTTTTGGAGAATCCTGTTTCGGGGTATTGGTTTTGGCCTTACCTTTACCCTTCTTATTACCTTTGGAAGTGTTATCTATAGGATTGGCCTAAACAACATTCACTTCTGCGAGTGTACCAGAATTCAAATTTGACTAAGGAGCTACATTATTGGAAGAAGTAGACTTTTGCTTCCTAGAGGTGGATGAAGGAGACTTCTGAGAATTCTACGATATAGAACCAATAATACCATCAACGGATGGATTCGCTAGCGGTTTAGAGGTTCCAGGTCAAAGAGCATCAGGCAAGATATCATACAATGCACCAAACTGAGAATATACGAGATCAAGGTACTGGGCGTAAGCAATGGCTTGTTCCTCGGTTACACATGCCCCAATAGCTATGTCTTTGGCAATTTGATTGACAAAGGAGGTAGTGAACCAATGAGTCAGAAGCTGATCAAGTATCTCAAATTTTATCATGCGACGATGACGCCGCCACTCATGAATATGATCTAAGATATGAGTAGCTCGGTCCTATTTCGATGAAGTGAGGAGGTGTGTCCCGGTCTCATAGCAGATTGGTAACTGAAAATGTGTAAGTAACACCGTGTCCAAAGAATTGAAATCTTGGAAAACTCCACGAGACAGTTCAATGTACCACTTGGCAGTGGCACCAGTAAGAGTTCGCTGGAAAAGACGGAGATGAATATAATCGTCAACAAAAGAATTAGAATAACACAACAAATGGTAAGTCATCACATGCGTTTGGGGATCTTCACCATTTTTACCCTCAAATTTAGGACAATCACCAGGAATCTTGGTCGGAACCGGAGGCCAATATGGATTATGAAGAATAGGATCATTCGTCAACTTCGACACATTGGGTAATTCCAACATAGCAAGAAATGATAATTGAGTGTTAAAATTCATTGGAGGTCTTTTATGAGGACATGTCTATACATTCCACCCAATCTGAATAGGATTTTGTCCCCATATATTCTATCTCGAAGGATTCGGATCATAGGGATTAAAAATAGGATAATTTGGTTGATACTGGGATTGAGGACTAGGATATTGAGTCGAAGAAGACCACTAAGGTCTTTGCTGAGTATCATAAGGATTTTTCTGCGGAATGTAAGAATGACTTTGAGGTTGCTGATACATAGGTTGATATTGGGGTTGTTGGTATACCGGTTGATATTGAGGTTGCTGGTACACCAATTGATTTTGAGGGTAAGGAATCTGAGGTGCACTGTATACCAGTTGATGTGAAGCTTGAGGGTAATAAGCACCCTGCGATTGCACAGGTTGACCTTGTGGATCAGATTGAGCAGGATGTTGGGCAGGGTAAATAGGTAAAACTGGCTACAAAAATGAAGGAATCTGCTGGTGGGAAGGTTGCAACGGTTGTTGAGCTGGTTGAACTGGTTGTTGAAATGGTTGTTGAGGGCCACCAGGTTGACCTTGTGGTAAAGGTTGGCCTGATGATTGAGACAGTCCAGGATGTCCCGGATGACCAATTTGACCAAGAGAAGGACCATAGGATTGTCCTTGTGATGGATAAACTTGCCCCCCAGGACCAAAAGATGATCTGGGTTGACCCGAGATACCAGAGGGTTATCCATGTTGGACCAAAGGTTGTCCTTGTAAAGGTTGGCCTTGTGAACTGTATGGTTGTCCCTGTGGACCAAAAGTAGAGCCATGTTGAGCTGAAGGTTGTCCCTGAGAGGTTTGTCATTGTATGCCAGAGGGTTGCACAGGAAAAGTAGGTCCCAAATGAGTAACAAACTGATAAGGATCATAATCGGCCTAATAAGGATCTATAGGAGGCATATAAATTGAATTCCCACGGTCATCATAATGATGCGGATATTTGTATATGGGAGTACCAATAGCATCATAGTGATGAAAACGAGGATTTATAGGAGGTGGGGGCTGTTGAGAACCTTGAGAACTCCGTTGAATAACTAACATATATTCTTCAAAAGTGAGACTGCCAGGAATCACAGGAGTAGTGGAAACTAAACTAGAAGCCACATAGACTATAGGTTGGACTGGAACAGATGTAACAGTAACCAATGGATTTGATGCTGAGGGTAACGGTACTGAAGAATATTGGACTGAAATTTGAGGAGGAGTTACTGTACTGGACTATGCAATGGATGCAACACCAGACATAATCTGACTCAGAGACCTATAGCCAGCCGGAAGTGAAACCGAAGGCAAAGAATATTGGACAGAGGCATGAGAAATATCTTCAGGAAAGAGTTGATATTCTCCTGTGGATACAGGCATTCCTTCACTTCAAATAGGACTGGAAGAATCCATATCTGAGTCTTTCGTAAGATCTTCAAAAAGACTACGGGGACTAGAAGGAACTGCAATAGCAAAAAAAGGTGATCCAGATGTGAGAGGAGGAAATTCTCCTTCTTCCCAAAAACCACACCAAGCACATGAAGGAGGCCAATTGAACTCAATTGGATCATCAAGTGGAGATCGAGTAGCGAGGGGTTGGATAGATGGTAGAATAGGCTGCGAAAACTTGGCAGACCTAGTGGATTGAGGGGCTTCGAAAGAAACGTTTGGAAACGAATCACCACTAGGAGGCAGTGAGGATGACGAAATCAGATGTTCTGCCACTTTGATTGTAAATCAAAACAAGAAGGAAAGTAGATAACCAATCGAAGGTACCAAAATCAAGAATCAAGGAAATCAATCAGACCAAGTAACAAAATTTTAATGGGCGTGTAATCGAAGGTGATTAATTTTATAACACTGAAACCAAAATCTATTGTTTCATGTTTTAAGAGTCAAGAAATAGACAAAAAATGACTCTAGTCACTTTCAATTTGAAATGAGAGTGAAAGGACAAGTGTTCGATGATCTCTTCTCTTATTTAAACAGTCACAAAAATATCGAAATGACTTCTCAGGAATTCTAAGCAAGAGGGTGTACTAGGTTTCTGTGAACTTCCATATACACCTTGGTGATCAAATGAAACAGAAATGACCAAGGACTTGACGTACGTGCATCTCCCCAAATGTTGTGTTTGGTGTATCACGGTTACCAAGCGGTAGACTCGGCTTCCTAAAGATAAAGGATTGCAACCTATAGGTGTCTCCCTTTATATACGTGATAGTACGGGGAGCGCAAGTACGTACTAGTGCTGTCTGAAGCCGAAAGGCGAGTGACAGCTACTAGGTTTTAAGACGCTGGAACACGTCTGTAATGTTCCCATTTTAGCACATGGCTAAATGGAACATTAGAATTTTGATTTTATATTGTTGTAGCAAAATAAATGTTTAAGGAGGCCCATGATTATGAAAAAAATTAACAAAATCCCTCACATTATGAAAGAGGAGCATTATTGGAGCTTGTTTTCACACTCCATGTGTGAAAAGGGTTAATTGAAAAGAGGGCTAGGTCATGTTGACCAAGTCAAACTACGCAATAGATGGAGGTGTGGCTTGTCAAACTGCCACACCTTTTGTCATACTCTTATGCAGTTGAGGGTCAAACTGCATTGGTTACAGTTGAGGGAACATTGTCTTTCTCCCTTGCTACATATGAAAAAAAGCATGGTTTTCATTATGGCTCATTACATTTCTGATGTCTTTATATTTGTTGAGAGCATGATTGGGGGAATGGCACATTGGTTGGATGTGTCCCTTGGGGGAGAGATCTCCCACATTATTTGCATTGCATGTTCTAATGGGAGCATGAGAGGACATGTGGCCACTACAGCAACAAATTTTTTTCCATTTGAGGTGAGCCATATGATTGATCGGATGCCATATGGCGATGACTACCAACTCATCACATATGAGATGATTTTGGACAGCATGTTTCATAACGCTGGAGAAGAGATCTTTGGAGGTCTAGTCTTCAACTTGCCACTATAAGGCAACTCTATTGCAGCCCAGGATCAGCATATACTCTAAACTTATCCTAAGTGGAGAGGAGGACAGCGTGGGGTAGGCTATTTTGTCTACCAAGATCAGATTTTCATCCCACCTACATTGCGGGAGCCAAAGGTGGAAGATGATTGTTAGGATTTGCCATGTTGGAGGGCAACTAATTTTGTATGGATCATTGCTTGGGGGATGGAGTATCTACACGAGGAAGATATTCCTCAACATATTTCAGACTCCATGCCTTGAGTGGAGGTTCTTCCAGTTCTATCCTTGCAGTTACCTGAGGACAAGCAACATTTGGGAGGGGAGGACTGTAATGTTCCCATTTTAGCACATGGCTAAATGGAACATTAGAATTTTGATTTTATATTGTTGTAGATAAATAAATGTGTAAGGAGGCCCATGATTATGAAAAACATCAATAAAATCCCTCACATTATGAAAGAGGATCATTATTGGAGTTTTTTTGCACACTCCATGTGTGAAAAGGGTTAATTGCAAAGAGGGCTAAGTCATGTTGACCAAGTCAAAATATGCAATAGATGGAGGTGTGGCTTGCTTGGGAAGCCTACGAAATTGCATGAGGAGGAGAAAACCCTAATGTGTGGGGTCCATGGCTAAGGAGCCTTCATTGGCATAAAAGGAGGGGAAAGCAACCATTTTGAGCTAGCTTGGATATTTCGAATTGCTTTCCACAGTTGCACACTGTGATAGCTGTGTTGTTCAGCACAAGGGATTTCTTATTCAATAATTCCCTCCCTTCTTGAGAATCTCTTGAAGGTTTGATCTTCATCTTCTCCACATCTTGGCTCAAGGCCAAAGCTATTCCTTTCAGTGTAGTGATTCTTGCAGCAAGAGCCATTGTGTTGCTAGGGTTGCAGTGGAGGTTCCCACATCATCATTCTGGAGCTCATATTTCAGAGGAGGAAGCTCTTATGCATCCATGAGATCAGTAGGGGAGATATCTGCTCCATTTCTCATATCCTGGCAGGAGGCCAATCTCTTCCCATTACCTATAGCACAGTTCCTCTCCTTGACTACGCAGTTCTTGAGTGCAATTGCAGTGAGGGGTTGCACCGGCATTTTGGAGAGTGAGATATTTGGTGAAAGGATCAGCCTTTCACTCTAGTTTTCCATTGGAGGAGGTATATACATTTTATGCAGCATTATTCAGCCATCTCCTTCATGTTCTCATTTTAGAGTAGCAGCTACTCCAACTACTCTGGCATTTCAGCAGATTTTCCATTTTGTATGTATTGTAGCCAATCCATTTAGGGATTGTTTATTATAGTTTCTAGGGGTTTAGATCCATCTCCCCCTTCTTTATTTGAGCTTATTATTTCCATATCCTCATTGTATCACCATTTTGTAGCAGTCTTCCTTTAGTGACTATGCAGTCATAGTTGGGCATAATATATGTAGTAGTGTATTTCATGTTCATTGTACTTATGTCTATGCTTCAGCGTGAGTGATCACTTCCTCAAGATCTTGTACACATTTCTGCTACCATATTATCAATGAGAAAACTATGAGGGTTTATTTCATTTATGAAGTTTATGCATTCACTGTTATTTCTAGCTCATGTTTATATATTGTTGTAGCTCACTCTTTTGAGAAAGATCTTCCTGAAGGAAGAAATATTTACTTAGCTATAGGAAGAGTCTGAGTAAGGGCCAGGAAGCCTCCAGTTCTCATCCTCTCTTTAGAGGTGAAATAACTGGTAAAATCCCTCTCAGTCCATCTATGAAATAGCCTTGTTCATATTTCCGACAAAAGGATTGATTTAGTGGTGTAAAAGCTTCTGATTTCCATTTTGGAACATTACAGTGGTATCAGAGCATCAAACTTGGCACAGCCTGTGAAGTTCTAATTTTAGAAGCAGAGAGCCCAAGGATGAAGAAGATGAGTTGACTCTCATCTATTTTCAGATCCAGAACATACCTCTCCAAAGTGGTCAAGAAAAATGAAGGAGGAGAAGAGGAAGGACCATGCACTTCCTATTTTCACAGAGAAGCAAAGCATAAGCATGGAAGACACTTGGAATTCGAGATTCTAAGTGAGTATCTAGATGAATACTGAGAAAACCCTAAAGTCTTCCAAGAGACTTTATCCTTTCCAGAGTTTATTCAGCAGAAAGGAGAGGGAAGACCCCATAGCCACAGGATGATGAGAGGCAATAGATTTCTATTGTCCACCTTTGATGGATCACTCACATGTGCAGTAGAGGTTTGGGAAAAGAAGCTAGAGGCCTTTTTCCTGCTACAGAATATAGTAGATAAAGAGGTATTAGAAGTTGCAGCACTGCAATTAGAAGGTGAAGCAAATATTTGGTGGATCAGCCATCTAGACCATGCAAGGGTTTCAAATCTTGTTGATTTTTCTCAAAGATTGATCAGTAGATTTGGCAAAAAGAGGGAGGAGCCCTCACCACCATTTGATGAGGCATGTACTAGCGTTGTTGAGACCATGGAGGAGCAACCTTCATCTTCAGCAGTTTGGGAGGCCAATACTCATGGGGAAGCAACACTTGAAACCTTGCAAGGAGCTTCCAAGTTTCACCAAGGTATGATTGGAGATCCATTTCTTCTCATTTCAGCGAACACCTTGGATGGTCTACATCATTGCATTCAGGTGACCTAGGGTAGCAGAATGATACTGCGCTGTACAAGAGCAGTGATGCAAAGGAGATCTCACAAAGATATTTCAATGGAGGTGCACTCACACACTTTTTGGAGTGCAAGGTTCTTCAACAGTTGGAGGAAGGTTTTTCCTTCTCACGGGAACAAATAGGAGATGGGGGACATATTCGAATGGATAGCTTCTCTCATGACTGTGGTGGACATTCCTTCTGCCACACATATCATGATGGAAGGTTTTTTCCTGCCAAATATTTAGATCTTCATGGGGTCAAATTGATCCTCAGGAGATCTGTATTTCAAAATCCCATGAAATGCAGAGGTTTGATTTGGGATGAGGGTAGTCCTCAAAGGAGGAGTACCAGGATGAAGGAAGGGAAGAGACATCCAAAAATGGCTGAGTGGATGTGGTGGAGGAGGAGCAAGGGGCTAGTAGGCCACTTACATATTTATGATACCGGGCAACAAGAGGCTTCGTTGCGCTGGTCAATATTGAAGGAGTTTGGCCATCACTTGGCATACTCTCTTTCTAGGAGTAGGAGGAGGCAGCAAGGGGGTTTGTTGCTTGGATGGTGTTGGAGAGAGCAAAGGCATGTGTGCTCTCAAATGATGTACAATGTTGCAGGAGTAGGAGATGGCACTATCAAGGTGCAAAGGGGATACTCCTTGGCTTTTGATGATCAAGAACTATTTCCACCTTGGGAGAGATTCCATATTTGCAGCAACAATGTTGGAGGGTTGCCCATTTATGTTGAGGGAGATGAGGGAAACAAAATAGTGCTATCCAAAGACTATCTAATGCCTCATGCAAAGGAAGGAGGAGCTCTTGCTCCAAGGAGAAGGACTCTTGCATCCTTGCAAGGAAGTCCCCAGGATCTCATGCATGGAGATCAAGGCACACATGTGCTACTGTTGAGGAGGTGTGTCACCATTGAGACACAAGGAGGAAGTAGGGAGAAGACCCAGCATCTTGAGATGAGGAATACACATCCCTACTAATTATTGGAGGATGATGCACCTAAGAGGGTGATTTTATTGCGCAGTACAAGCATGGATAGACTTGTTCATCCATCTATGCAGTCACCCCTTGAGGATTATGTATCACTGCATGGAGACATTCTGTTAGGGAGACCACAAGATCACCAGCTGATGGGAGTTGCTTCACATGTTGGGGCACCACTCATTTTTTTCAGAGGAGTGGAGACCTTGGGAGACCACTCCACAACGTTGAGAGTCTTGGGTAGACTCAAGGAGGAGGGGGCCATTCCCTCAATATCATTTCCACCCACCCTCATTTCAGATTCTATGCTGTGGCAGAAGTAGTAGGGGAAGGTTAGCAGCCTTCCAATTTGCATCTTTGGCATGAGAAATGTCAAAGGAGGAGATGACCATATGACAGATGTTCTTCATGAGGGATCATCAACGCTGTCACTATGGAGGATGGATCCATGGGGGAGCTTCGGATTATTGGTGGAGTATTCCCAGGATCATTTTGCTTGCATGATATTGACAGATTAGCATATGAGGAGATGCATAGATCATGTGCAGATGGAGGAGTCAGCACAACCACCTCTTTTCTCTTGGAGGATGTGGGGAGACTCATTTTTGAGCCACTCCATTTGCATGAGCAGAAATTATGGTAAGGGAATTTTTTATTTTCATGGTGATTTATATATTCATCCCTTAACCATATATGTACAGGATGTTGCTCCAAGGAGGGGCATTCTTCTTTTTGGACCCCATGGTCTACTTAAGGCCATGAGCACTATTGGTGACCACTACCTAGGAGGACTTGGGGAGGAAATGTATTTTGGAGGACCTACTCACCTTGTACCATATATCATTCACTTCCTCCATACATTTGAGGAAAGTCGAACAACAAGCAAGTGGTTGAGAGGCCACACCTTTTGTCATACTCTTATGTAGTTGAGTGTAAAACTGCATTGGTTACAATTGAGGGACCATTGTCTTTCTCCCTTGCTACATATGACAACAAACATGGTTTTCATTATGGCTCATTACATTGCTGATGTCTTTGTATTTGTTGAGAGCATGATTGGGGGAATGGCACATTGGTTGGATGTGTCCCTTGGGGGAGAGATCTCCCACATTATTTGCATTGCATTTTCTAATGGGAGCATGAGAGGACATGTGGCCACTACAACAACACATGTGTTTCCATTTGAGGTGAGACATATGATTGATCATATGCCATATGGTGATGACTACCAACTCATCACATATGAGATGATTTTGGACAACATGTTTCATAACGTTGGAGAAGAGATCTTTGGAGGTCTAGTCTTCAACTTGCCACTAGAAGGAAACTCTATTGCAGCCCAGGATCATAATATACTCTACACTTATCCTAAGTGGAGAGGAGGACAGTGTGGGGTAGGCTATTTTTTCTACCAAGATCAGATTTTCAGCCCACCTACATTGCGGGAGCCAAAGGTGGAAGATGATTGTCAGGAGTTGCCATGTTGGAGGGTAACTCATTTTGTATGGATCATTGCTTGGGGGATGGAGGATCTACATGAGGAAGATATTCCTCAACATATTTTAGACTCATGCCTTGAGTGGAGGTTCTTCCAGTTCTATCCTTGCAGTTGCTTGAGGGCAAGCAACATTTGGGAGGGGAGGACTGAAATGCTCCCATTTTAGCACATGGCTAAATGGAACATTAGAATTTTGATTTTATATTGTTTTAGATAAATAAATGGGTAAGGAGGACCATGATTATGAAAAACATCAATAAAATCCCTCACATTATGAAAGAGGAGCATTATTGGAGCTAGTTTGCACACTCCATGTGTGAAAATGGTTAATTGTAAAGAGGGCTAGGTCATGCTGACCAAGTCAAAATACGCAATAGATGGGGGTGTGGCTTGCTTGGGAAGCCTACAAAATTACATGAGGAGGATAAAACCCTAATGTGTGGGGTCCATGGCTAAGGAGCCTTCATTGGCATAAAAGGAGGGGAAAGCAACCATTTTGAGCTAGCTTGGATATTTCGAATTGCTTTCCACAGTTGCACACTGTGATAGTTGTGATGTTCAGCACAAGGGATTTCTTGTTCAAGAATTCCCTCTCTTCTTGAGAATCTCTTGAAGGTTTGATCTTCATCTTCACATCTTGGCTTAAGGCCAAAGCTATTCCTTTCAGTGCACTGATTCTTGCAGCAAGAGCCATTGTGTTGCTGGGGTTGCAATGGAGGTTCTCACATCATCATTCCAGAGCTCAGATTTCAGAGGAGGAAGCTCTTATGCATCCAGAAGATTAGTAGGGGAGATATCAGCTCCATTTCTCATATCTTGGCAGGAGGCCAATCTCTTCCCATCACCTACAGCGCAGTTGCTCTCCTTGACTGCGTAGTTCTTGAGTGCAATTGCAGTGAGGGGTTGCACCAGCATTTTGGAGAGTGAGATATTTGGTGAAAGGATCAACCTTTCACTCTAGATTTCCATTGGAGGAGGTATATACATTTTGTGCAACATTATTTAGCCATCTCCTTCATGTTCTCATTTTAGAGTAGCAGCTACTCCAGCTACTCCAGCATTTCATCAGATTTGCCATTTTGTATGTATTGTAGCCAATCCCTTTAGGGATTGTTTATTACAGTTTCCAGGGGTTGAGATCCATCTCCCCCTTCTTTATTTTAGCTTATTATTTCCATATCCTCATTGTATCACCATTTTGCAGCAGTCTTCCTTCAGTGACTGCGCAGTCATAGTTGGGCATAACATATGTAGTAGTGTATTTCATGCTCATTGTACTTGTGTCTATGCTTCAACTTGAGTGATCACTTCCTCAAGATCTTGTACACGTTTCTGCTACCATATTATCAATGAGAAAACTATGATGGTTTATTGCATTTCTGAAGTTTATGCATTCACTGTTATTTTCCAGCTTATGTTTATATATTGTTGCAGCTCACTCTTTTGAGCAAGATCTTCCTGAAGGAAGAAATATTTACTTAGCTATAGGCAGAGTCTGAGTAAGGGCCAGGAAGCCTCCGGTTCTCATCCTCTCTTTAGAGGTGAAATAACTAGTAAAAGCCCTCTCAGTCCATCTCTAAAATAGCCTTGTTCATATTTCAGACAAAAGGATTGATTCAGTGGTGTAAAAGCTGTTGATTTCCATTTTGGAACATTACAATGTCTCTAGCCTAGACCACTAGAAATATTTCATTAGGTTCCAATGTTGCCTTAGGTTCATTGAGTAAATTTTAAAGTTAATCTTGAATTATGTTTCAATTTCAGGCCTTATCGAATGTGGATCTCAACTTCCTAAATGCAAGCTATATGCAAATGAATATCATTTCAATTCGATGAATTTTAGCTAGAAGAAGGACATAAATCTTTTAAGCAAGCAAGCAAGAAAAATATGTGAAGAAACTTCTAATGCTCTTAATGCAATCAAGCGAAAATTAAATTCCTTCCTAGATTGAGAAATGCTAGTTTATCCAAAGGAACGTTTCATTTTCAATGCAACAAAAGAGTGCAAAGAAATTTTTTTTTTTTCAATGAAAAGAAGCACACATTGTACTAATTCAATGGAAAACAAAATAAACACTAGTTTTATTTTTGCGAATGTAAAGTTGTGAAATTGAATGACTCAACCAAAGCGAAATAGACACAAAAAATGCAAGCTAATGGAGTAAGCTTTCAAATGATAAAGAGAGTTCTCAAAATGATCCAAACGAGCAAAGTAATTGTTGAGCCTCAAATTTGTGCTTTCCTATGTTTTGTGTCTGCTATTTGATTTAGATTTTTGCTCATTTAGCCGTGGAATCTTGCCACTTTCCGCAGCTGCTGCAACTTTCCGCAACCATTTTGTGAAAGTCTATGTTACAGGTGTCTTCAGGAAATTCGAGCCACATGGGCAAGTCAGAAATGATGTGGACATGGATCGTGTCCTATTGGCTCGGGAAAATTCACCTAAGGAGGTTGTGGTCAAAGGTGGCCAAGTGGAAGTCAACCGTAGAGTCCCACGGTGACAGGACTTTGTTTCTCATCACGTGAAGATTTGTATGACCGTTTCTAATTTACGGGAGACACATCAACACCTGTACACGGCTCCATAAGCCGAATCCAACATCCACTCTTCATAGATTTACTCCTCACCGCGGCCATGATGCTGGATCTTTGGACGTGATGGTTTACGTGTCTCTATCAGCACAAACTTTAGGGAATTAGTTATATTACCTTTGTTATAAATAACGTGTTTGCATACGCATATTAGATTAGCCTCCAGATAGCTCTGTAATGTAATTACGTTGCCACTGTGCCGTAATATCATCTCTCTGTTATGACTGCATTTTAATATATAAGAAGACTCTGTTTCCAAGCGTAATTCATATTTGATGTAATGTTCCCATTTTAGCACATGGCTAAATGAAACTTTAAAATTTTTATTTTATCATATTATAGCTAAATAAATGGGTAAGAAGGCCCATGGTTATGAAAAACATCAATAAATTCCCTCACATTATGAAAGAGGAGAATCATTGGAGCTTGTTTGCACACCCCATGTGTGAAAAGGGTTAATTGCAAAGAGGGCTAGGTCATGTTGACTAAGTCAAATTGCACAATAGATGGAGGTGTGGCTTGCTTGGGAAGCCTACGAAAATTCATGAGGAGGAGGAAACCCTAATGTGTGGGGTCCATGGTTAAGGAGCCTTCATTTGCATAAAAGGAGGGGAAAGCAACCATTTTGAGCTAGCTTGGATATTTCGAATTGCTTTCCATAGTTAAACACTGTGATAGCTGTGATGTTCAGCACAAGGGATTTCTTGTTCAAGAATTCCCTCCCTTCTTGAGAAGCTCTTGAAGGTCTGATCTTCATCTTCTCCACATCTTGGTTCAAGGCCAAAGCTATTCCTTTCAGTGCAGTGATTCTTGCAGCAAGAGCCATTATGTTGCCGAGGTTGCAGTGGAGGATCTCACATCATCATTCTGAAGCTCAGATTTCAGAGGAGGAAGCTCTTATGAATCCGGGAGATCAATAGGGGAGATATCAGCTCCATTTCTCATATCTTGGCAGGAGGCCAATCTATTCCCATCACCTACAACGTAGTTCCTCTCCTTGGCTGAGCAGTTCTTAAGTGAAATTGCAGTGAGGGGTTGCACCGACATTTTGGAGAGTGAGATATTTGGTGAAAGGATCAGCCTTTTCCTCTAGATTTCCATTGGAGGAGGTATATACATATTATGCAACATTATTCATCCATCTCCTTCATGTTCTCACTTTAGAGTAGCAGCTACTCCAACTACTCCGAAATTTCTGCAGATTTGACATTTTGTATGTGTTGTAGCCAATCCCTTGAGGGATTGTTTATTATAGTTTCCATGGGTTGATTTCCATCTCCCCATTCTTTATTTGAGCCTATTATTGCCATATCTTCATTATATCATCATTTTGCAGCATTCTTCCTTCATTGATTGCGCAATCATAGTTGGGCATATTATATGTAGCAATGTATTTCATGTTCATTGTACTTGTGTCTTTGGAGAAGGATTTGCTTCAGCTTGGGTGATCATTCCCTCAAGATCTTGTACACATTTCTGCTACCATATTATCAATGAGAATGCTATGAGGGTTTATTGCATTTTTGGATTTTATGCATTCACTGTTATTTTCCATCTCATGTTTATATATTGCTGAAGCTCACTCTTTTGAGCAAGATCTTCCCGAGGAAGAAATATATGCATAGCTATAGGCAAAGCCCGAGAAAGGGCCAGATAGCCTCCGGTTCTCATCCTCTCTTTAGAGGTGACATAACTGGTAAAATCCCTTTCAGTCCATCTCTGACGTAGCCTTGTTCATATTTCCGACAAAGGAATTGATTCAGTGGTGTAAAAGCTGTTGATTTTCATTTCAGGATATTACAGTGGTATCATAGCATCGAACTTGGCACAGCCTGTGAAGTTCGAATTTCAGAAGCAAAGAGCCCAAGGATGAAGAAGATGAGTTTACTCTCATCTATTTTCATATCCATAAGAGACCTCTCCAAAGAGGTCAAGAAAAATGAAGGAGGAGAAGAGGAAGGACCATGCACTTCCTATTCTCATAGAGGAGCAGAGTAGAAGCATGGAAGACACTTGGAAATCGAAATTCTAAGTGAGTACCTAACTGAATACCGAGCAAACCATAAATTCTCCCAAGAGACTTTATCTTTTCCACTGTTGATTCAGCAGAAAGAAGAAGAAAGACCCCACAACCACGGGATGATGAGAGGCAATAGATTTCTATTGTCCACATTTGATGGATCACTCACATGTGCAGCAGAGGTTTGGGAAAAGAAGCTAGAGGCCTTTTCCTACTACATTCTATAGTAGAAAAATAGGCAGTAGAAGTTGCAGCGCTGCACTTAGAAGGTGAAGCAAAGATTTGGTGGATCAGCCATCTAGACCATGCAAGGGTTTCAAATCTTGTTGAGTTTTCTCAAATATAGATTAGTAGATTTGGAAAAAAGAGGGAGGAGCCCTCACCACCATGTGATGAGGCATTTACCAGCGTTGTTGAGACCATGGAGGGGCAGCCTTCAAATTTAGCAGTTTGGGAGGCCAATACTCATGGGGGAGAAACACTTGCAGCCTTGCAAGGAGCTTCCAAGTTTCACCAAGGTATGATTGGAGATCCATTTCTTGTCATTTCAGCAAACACCTTGGATGGGTCTACATCATTGCATGTAGGTGACTTAGAGCAGCAGAATAATACTGTGATGTACAAGAGCAGTGATGCAAAGGAGATCTCACAGAGAGATTTCAATGGAGGTGCACTCCCACACTTTTTGGAGTGCAAGGTTCTTCAATTGGAGGAGGGGTTTTCCTTCTCACAGGAACAAATAGGAGATTGGGGACATCTTCAGATGGACAACTTCTCTAATGATTGTGGTGGACATTCCTTGTGCCACACATATCATGATGGGAGGTTTTTTCTTACCAACTATTTGGATCCACATAGGGTCAAATTGATCCTCAGGAAATCTGTATTTCAAAATCCCATGAAATGCAGAGGTTTGATTTGGGATGAGGGTAGCCCTCAAAGGAGGAGTACCAGGATGAAGGAAGGAAGGAGACATCCACACATTGGCTGAGTGGATGTGGTGGAGGAGGAGCAAGGGGCTAGTGAGCCACTTGCAGATTTATGATACCGGGTAGCAAGAGGCTTGGCTGCGCTGGTTACTCTTGAAGGAGTTTGGCCATCACTTGGCATGCTCTCTTTCTAAGAGAAGGAGGAGGCAACAAGGGATTTTGTTGCTTGGGTGGTGTTGGAGAGAGAAAAGGCATATGTTCTCTCATATTATGTACAATGTTGCAGGAGTAGGAGATGGCACTATCATGGTGCAAAGGGGATACTCCTTGGCTTTTGATGATCAGGAACTGCTTCCACTTTGGGAGATATTCCATATTTGCATTAGCATTATTGAAGGGTTGCCCATTTATGTTGAGGGAGTTAAGGGCAACAATGTAGTGCTATCCAGAGACTTTCTAGTGCCTCATGCAGAGGAAGGAGGAGCTCTTGCTCCAAGGAGAAGGACTCTTGCATCCTTGCAAGGAAGTCCCCAGGATCTCATGCATGGAGATTAAGGCACACATGTGCCATTGTTGAGGAGGTGTATCACCATCGAGACACAAGGAGGAAATAGGAGAAGACCCAACATCTTGAGATGAGGAGTACACATCCCTACTCATTGTTGGAGGATGATGCACCTAAGAGGGTGATTGGATTGCACAGTGCAAGCATGGACATACTTGTTCATCCATATATGCAGTCACCCCTTGAGGATGATGTCTCACTGCATGGAGACATTCTGCCAGGAAGACCACTAGATCACCAGCTGATGGGAGATGCTTCACATGTTGGAGCACCACTCATTGTTTTCAGAGGAGTGGAGACCTTGGGAGACAACTTCACAACGCTGAGAGTCTTGGGTAGACTCAAGGAGGAGGGGGCCATTCCCTCAATATCATTTCCACCCACTCTCATTTCAGATTCTGCGCTGTGGCAGAAGCAGCAGGGGAAGGTTAGCAGCCTTCCAATTTGCATCTTTGGCATGAGGAATGTCAAAGGAGGAGATGACCATATGACAGATGCCCTTCATGAGGAATCATCAACGCTGTCACTATGGAGGATGGATCCATGTCGGAGCTTCAGATTGTTGGTGGAGTATTCCCAGGATCATATTGCTTGCATGATATTGACAGATCAACATATGAGGAGATGCATAGATCATGTGCAGATGGAGGAGTCAACACAACCACCTCTTTTCTCTTTGAGGATGAGGGGAGACTCATTTTTGAGCCACTCCATTTGCATGAGCAGAACTTATGTTTATGGAATTGTCTATTTTCATGATGATTTATATATTCATCCCTTAACCATATATGTACATGATGTTGCTCCAAGGAGGGGCATTCTTCTTTCTGGACCCCATGGTCTACTTGAGGCCATGACCACTATTGGTGACCACTCCCTAGGAGGACTTGGGGAGGAAATGTATTTTGGAGGACCTACTCACCTTGCACCGTATATCATTCACTTCCTCCATACATTTGAGGAGAGTGGGACAACAAGCAAGTGGTTGAGAGGCCACACCTTTTGTCATACTCTTATGCAGTTAAGGGTAAAACTGCATTGGTTACAGTTGAGGGACCATTGTATTTGTCCCTTACTACATATGACAGCAAGCATGGTTTTCATTTTGGTTCATTATAATGTTGATGTCTTTGTGTTTGTTGAGAGCATGATGGGGGGAATGGCACATTGGTTGGATGTGTCCCTTGGGGGAGAAATATTCCACATTATTTGCATTGCATGTTCTAATGGGAGCATGAGAGGACATGTGGCCACTACAGTAACACACTTGTTTCCATTTGAGGTGAGCCATATAATTGATTGGATGCCATATGGTGGTGACTACCAACTCATCACATATGAGATTATTTGGGACAACATGTTTTATAACGCTGGAGAAGAGATCCTTGGAGTTCTAGTCTTCATTTTGCTACTTGAGGGAAACATTGTTGCAGCCCAATATTAGCATATACTCTGCGCTTATCTCAAGTGGAGAGGAGGACAGTGTGGGGTAGGCCCTTTTGCCTACCAGGATCAGATTTTTAGCCCACCTATATTGCAAGAGCCAAAGGTGGAAGATGATTGTCAGGAGTTGCCATGTTGGGAGGTAACTCAATTTTTATGGATCATTGATTGGGGGATGGAGGATCTACATTGGGGAGGTGTTCCTCAACATATTTCAGACTCCATGCCTTGAGTGGAGGTTTTTCCAGTTCTATCCTTGCAGTTGCTTGAGGACAAGCAACATTTGGGAGGGGAGGATTATAATGTTCCCATTTTAGCACATGGCTAAATAAATGGGTAAGGAGGCCCATGGTTATGAAAAACATCAATAAAATCCCTCACATTATGAAAGAGGAGCATCATTGGAGCTTGTTTGTACACACCATGTGTGAAAAGGTTTAATTACAAAGAGGGCTAGGTCATGTTGACCAAGTCAAACTGCACAATAGATGGAGGTGTGGCTTGCTTGGGAAGCCTACGAAATTGCATGAGGATGAGGAAACCCTAATATGTGCGGTCCATGGCTAAGGAGCCTTCATTGGCATAAAAGGAGGCGAAATCAACCATTTTGAGCTAGCTTGGATATTTCGAATTGTTTGCTTTCTACAGTTGCACAACTGTGATAGCTGTGCTGTTCAACACAAGGGATTTCTTGTTCAAGAATTCCCTCCCTTCTTGAGAATATCTTGAAGGTTTGATCTTCATCTTCTCCACATCTTGGCTCAAGGCCAAAGCTATTCCTTTCAGTGCAGTGATTCTTGCAGCAAGAGCCATTATGTTGTTGGGGTTGCAGTGGAGGTTCTCACACCATCATTCCGGAGCTCAGATTTCAGAGGCGGAAGCTTTTATGCATCCGGGAGATCAATTGGGGAGATATCAGCTCCATTTCTCATATCTTGGCAGGAGGCCAATCTCTTCCCATCATTTACAATGCATTTCCTCTCCTTGACTGTGTAGTTCTTGAGTGCAATTGCAGTGAGTGGTTGCACCAACATTTTGGAGGGTGATATCTTTGGTGAAAGGATCAACATTTCACTCTAGATTTCCATTGGATGAGGTATATACATTTTATGTAGCATTATTCAAACATCTCCTTCATGTTCTTATTTTAGAGTTGCAGCTACTCCAGCAACTCCGGCATTTTAGCAGATTTTCCATTTTGTATGTATTGTAGCCAATCCCTTTAGGATTGTTTATTATAGTTTCCAGGGGTTGAGATTCATCTTCCACTTCTTTATTTGAGCTTAATAATGCTATATCTTCATTGTATCATTATTTTGCAGCAGTCCTCCTTCATAGACTGCGCAGTCATAGTTGGGCATAATATATGTAGCAGTGTATTTCATGTTCATTGTACTTGTGTCTATGCTTCAGCTTGAGTGATAATTTCCTCAAGATCTTGTACACATTTCTGCTACCATATTATCAATGAGAATACTATGAGGGTTTATTGCATTTTCTGAAGTTTATGCATTCACTGCTATTTTCCATGCTCAAGTTTATGTATTGTTGTAGCTCATCCTTTTGAGCAAGATCTTCCCGAGGAAGAAATATCTGCATAGCTATAGGCAGAGCCTGAGAAAGGGCCAGATAGCCTCCGGTTCTCATCCTCTCTTTAGAGGTGACATAACTGGTAAAAGCCCTCTCAGTCCATCTCTGATATAGCCTTGTTCATATTTCTCAATCAGGAACAGCTTCGTTGGTAATATTTCACTATCATTTTGTAACATAAAAATACATAGTCATTTTAGGTCTAGAGATCCTGATCCATCATTTTATTCATAAGTGCATTATTAATTCAGATCTATCAATAAACTACAACCCATTCCATGTAGATATACTTCAGAGTGAAGTATTCATTCAATACCTAGACACGTGCACACTCTTTCACTATGATCTTCTTCCCCTTATATAGTTTTAGCCTTTATCAATACCATGAGCCAAAACCACACAAATCCCGATGGTATTCTTGGAAGAAATCAAATAGACAATACAACGCTCAATACTGTGGGCTGATACCATGGTATTGCCCCTTGGTATCATAATTTTAGAGCGCAAAAGGCATATGTGACTTGGAGCATTCGTTTCCGCGTGTATACGCAACTTATCTTCATAAAAACTGCATATATGCTAACCCTGAATGTATACGTGGGTTGCCTTCACAAAATTAGCATATACATTGCATCCATACATGGGTTGCCTTCACAAAAGTAGCATATACATTGTGACATATTATATTTATCATTTCCTTGGCACTTGCTGGAATTCGTTTCTCTGTCACATATGAACTGATCTGTAGATACATCATTCTTACATCTTTAACAAATAGGTTGCTTATCATAGGCAACCTGTCAAGTAGGTTTCCATCAAGGACAATTTCATCAAGTAGGTTGCCATCAAGGACAACACATTGCATCATATTGCCAACATGATCTCCACTCAACTGAATCCACATCTTGGGGTTCATTTCTGGTTGTGCTTGAGGCATAGGTTCCCCAGTAATCTGAGGTGATTGCCATGTCGATCCCTTCTCATATTGTACTTTTATGTTCTACTTATTTTCTGTGCATAAGTATACACACATTTTAAACTTTTTAGGTGAACCCTAGGGTCCCAGTGTGCAAACGCTTCTCTAATACCACTTGTAACATACAAAATAAAAAAAATTACACTTTTAATTCTTATAGTCATGCATATGATAATTAACTTAGGTTCTTACGTTAATTTTGTAATCAACACATGTAATTTTTAACCCTCCGAAAGTTCACCCGACCCTTTTTATGAACTATCTACTATATCTATAATTGGAGGTGTTCACTTAACTCTTAATTAAGGGTCTCAAGATTCACTTGTACCACCACTCTGATGCTTGTCCTAACCATTTGATGTCTTGGCCATTCTGCAATTTGCTTTGGATACATCATGATTTGAATGGAAACCTACCCAACCACACACTGTCCAATATACAAAGCTCTATGGTGATGGTGTTCAGCAGGAAAAGACTTGTATTATCCTCCGCAAAACCCTAGCCAATTCTCATTTGCACCGCTAAGTGATGAGCTCCTCCGCAGCTAGTTAAGGGTTCAATACCTCTGGGTTCTGAGGTTTCTTTTCCATCTGGTGATGGCGGAAGACATAAGGATGAATTGCCACATTCGTGAACGAGGTTTTCGAGTCTGTCTAACCCATATCACTAAGTGTTGGGAAGATTCCTAGTTCAGCTGATAATTATTCTGCCGGTCTTTGTTCTTGCTCTCGATTCAGGTATAAATTACTTGCTATTGATTTGCGAACAATACTCTAAATTTATTTTAGCTTAGCCCTGCCTATATATTCTGCAAATTCATCCTTTTAATGTTCAAATCACCCAACCTTTGCTTATATCTTTTGCTACAATTCAATACTCTGCGAAATTTCAGGCGGGTTTTCATTTATAGGTAATATAAACTTTGGATTACATTTTTCTTCGATACCCATCAGGTTTTTAAGTTTTTATCTTGTTATTCCACTGCCCTTACTTACCAGTTCCATGGCTTGTTTATTTTCTTCTCTACAAGTGTGTTTTATTTCGAACGACATTGTAACCTTCTAATTTGCTAAGCGCTGGGTTTTGTTTGGCTTCTACTAACGGATAAAAAATCCATTTTTTCAGGTACACTCCCTATAAAAAAAAATTTCTTCGTCCTCTTTCTGGCGAGTGGTGGTCTTTCCACATTGGGTGTCAACCTATTTTATCATTTAGTAGAGAAACTTGTTTTAATTTGTAATATCATGAGGTTTACAGTCTTGAAGTTTGATAGTCCCTTCCCTTCGAATTAATGAAGGCTATTTAATAGATATTCCTCTAGATTTTTTGTATATTTATAAAACTGGTTACGTTTTCTCAGTCTTAATCCATGCAGATCTTGGTTTCTGGTTTTCTCTGTTCAAATTAAAAGGAGGGTTCTCTTCCGCTTGTAATATTTAAGGACTGTGCTAATCAAAAGTATAACTATGTTGTTCGTTGAATAATATACATTTAAGCTTGCATATATGATGCTACCTCTCATTTTTCATTCTACTGGCTATCTGGTTGCATGATTATACTCGATGACTCTGGCTAGGCATTAAGACTCAAACTCTATTTTATTGTTTAGTTTTATGTTGTGGTTTCCGAGCCTCTAGCCGGTCTGAATGTTCTTGCATAGTTATACATTTCATTTATGTTTATATGGCTTATGCTTTTCATTACGCTTTATTTATTATCGTATTCCACATGGATTGTGAAAACGAATCTCCTGCATAATCATTTTTCTTTCAACAGTTAGGGTTCTACAACAGGAATTCTGTGTCAGAAGTTTTGGTGACTGGACCACCTTAAGTTTTGTCCATGTATAGTTAGCTTTAGAGGAATGATGGGTTCTAGGATGAGGTTCCACCTCGTGCCCAAAATCGACAGTTCATTCTACAAGTATTAGAATGACAAAGTTCTGGAATTTTCTATGACATGTTTATTCGGAAACATTTTATTCCATGCAAATGTAGTTCTTCAAATAATGTGTTTCTCTAAAGCAAGATAATATTTTTCTGTATTGTTTTTTTTTTTAAACACACTTACCATAATGTTTAAACAATCACATCTATATTGTATTTTTATATCTCTCTTCCGTTGTATTTACTCTATTACTTTTCATTCACCGAACCCAGAAAAAACACAGTATATACTTCACATTTGATCTATAGAATCCTGTAAATAAGACTTACATTCACTGAACCCATAATAACACAATATATACCTCACATTTAACCTATAGAATCCTGTAATTAACCTGCTTCAATCTTAAAAATATACAAAGTTCCAATCTTTCTCAATAGTTGTCTTTCATATATTCACTGTCATTGAGCCTAACTAAGCACATGCCTGTCTATACACTTAATAAAATCATTTCTTATTTTAAATTTACTGAAAATGCATAGAAATTATCTGGATGTGCAATTTTCTGCTGATTTCCACCCAACCTTCAAGAGAGGTGATTATGTCCTTCTCTTTCCCCCGTGCTCCACACCTGAAAGGTATAGGTTGAAAGTATTTTCGGAAGTGACCTCAGGACCCCAAGTCCAGTCAGTACCAGAAAATTTCAGGAACATTGAGTGGATTCCACTGGTCTCTACCAACTCAAGAATTTTCCTCACTCGCTTCCTCAGTCTCTGAACAAAACCCTTATTCCTCACTTGGATAAGTCTCTTAACCTCAGAGGAGCAGGTAACTGTTCAAACTATCCAACCCACCTTTCAGTTCTTGGAATACTTTTACCATAGGCCTTTTTACATTTTATGGAACTGTTTTTCCATAACCAATTTTATTTTTCATATTAATAACAAAGAAAATAAACTTTTCCAGGAAACATTAAATTTTTTAGTTTTTTTTTTCTTTAGAATAATAAAAAATGTCATTTTACTAGTTAACAACTAGTTAACACTAAATGTAGCTGTCACATCACATTACACACAGGCCTTCGCCTCGCTTGCTTAGATCCTAAGGCTCAAGTAAATAAAAATTTATAGCTGAAGAAGGAAGATCTAGAATTCTTTAATTCTCCATGTGGATTACATGACTACATAGTGAAGGGTGTTTACATTAGTTGGTTGTCTTCACATGGGCTACAAGCAGTGTGTTGGGCCGGCATCGACGTGACTCGTCATATATTCCGCACCACCGAATTATTTATTATGGATTTCACATTTAACACTTGTATGAGGATTTGATTATATGATCTTCTTTCGCAAAAGTGGGAAAAATTATATTTTGACCTAGCTACATGGATATCCATATTAAAAACCTAACTATGATGATATATCTAATAATAAGCTTCCAAAATGTGCTCATCAAGTTATTTATATAATAGCTAGCTATAATCATTGCAAAAACTATTTTATTTATGCATAGAGACAACCCTAATGTAAGGTCTTGCAATAGAAGCATCATTACCTTAAAGGATTTATATGAGATACTCTAACTTGAGAGATAACCTAATTATAGATATACATGGAAAATATTATGGACAATAATAAGCATGGGCAGAGTTTTACTTCATTGATGCTTTAGGGGATGCCATTGGCCCAGATAAATGGTCAATCTTCATGTTATTGCGCCATTTTACTTATGCAATGTCCATTCAAATAAATCTCATACAAGATTTTGTAATAGAGGCATTAGTACCTTGACTTAATATTCTCTAATCTGAGAAGTAACCCGAGGACACACATGGAGATGATTATGAATAGGAAAAGCATCAACAACTCTTTCCTTCATTGTTGCATTTCCTTTCCTCAGAGGAGCAGGTAACTGTTCAAAATGTCCAACCACCATTTCAGTTCTTGGAATACTTTTACCATAAGCCTTTCTACTTTTTAAGGAACTTTTTTTCCATAACCAATTTTATTTTTCATATTAATAAAAAATAAAATAAACTTTTCCAGGAAACACTAAATGTTTTAGTTTTTTTTTTCTTTAAAATAATAAAAAAATGTCATTTTACTAGTTAACAACTAGTTAATACTAAATGCAGATGTCACATCACATTACACACAGGCCTTGGCCTTACTTGCTTAGATCCTAAGGCTCAAGTAAATAAAAATTTATAGCTGAAGAAGGAAGATCTAGAATTCTTTAATTCTCCATGTGGATTACATGACTACACAATGAAGGGTGTTTGGCGTCAGTTGGTTGTCTTTCGGCATGGGCGACAGTCAGTGTGTTAGGGTCGGCACCGACGTGACTGTTAGATATTCTGCACCACCGACTTATTTATTATGGATTCACATTTAACACTTAGATGAGGATTTGATTGTATGATCTTCTTTCGCAAAAGTGGGAAAAATTATATTTTGACCTAGCTACATGGATATCCATATTAAAAACCTAACTATGATGATATATCTAATAATAATCTTCCAACATGTGCCCATTGGTAACACTCACTAGGTAGATTAGCCTTCAATATATCATGCCCACAATTTGATGTTTTTGGTTATTTATATAATAGCTAGCTATAATCATTGCAAACAAACTATTTTATTTATGCATAGAGACTACCCTAATGTAAGGTCTTGCAATAGAAGCATCATTACCTTAAAGGCTTTATATGAGATATTCTAATTTTAGATATAACCTAATTATAGATATACATGGACAATATTATGGACAATAATAAGCACGAACAGATTTTTACTTCATCGATTCTTTAGGGGACTCCATTTGTCTAGATAAATGGGCAATCTTCATGTTATTGCACCATTTTACTTATGCAATGTCCATTCAAATATATCTCACACAAGATTTTATAATAGAGGCATTAGTACCTTAACTTAATATTCTCTAATCTGATAGGTAACCCGAGGACGCACATGGAGATGATTATGAATAGGAAAAGCAATAAAAAATCTTTTCTTCGTTGTTGCATTTCCTTTCCTAGACTTCCCTACTTTTAAAGAAATAAACTATCTTCTCTGATTTTTATTCTTTTGTTTAAGATATATGAATTTATTGGAATATCAATAGAAGCAAGAGAAATAGTTTTGTACATCAATTACAAAACCCTCATCTAGAGGACTAGGGAAAAATTAGAGACCTTACGCACGCGGCTAGACAAGATGCAAATAACGATGTAAAATTCGTTATCTGTTTGTATACTTTGGAAATCCATAATAAAATTTATCAAAAATAGGTAGTGTTGCACAAATATAGGGGCATCTGCAATATTTCCTGACTAAATTCATACAAATGAGTTCAATTTGATAAAACCAAAGCCTCTTCTCCTTATGCATATATCGTTCCAGCTCAAAGAGCATTGTGGGCCACCTCACTGTTACAAATATCATCCTCTGGTGGAATTTCTATTGCAAGACCACGAGATGTTATTAACCTCCATCTATTTGGTTTCCGTATAACTCAAGCTACCTATTAGAATGTTTCTACTAAACAATATAGACCTTTTTTATTTGACCAATAGTAACAAAATGCCCTTATTTCCTAGGTGCGGAAGACCCATGTTAACCTCTATTAGATAATGCATTTTGAAGTAGTGAAGCTCAAGGAAACATGTGTTTGTATAATTATAATGCATCCAACCACCTTTAGAGGTACATATGGTTAAGTGTCACTGATAAAAATAATAGTTGGACCATGTGCAACTCATTTTCTTGAAGAAATCCATGGTGGAAGTCTTTGTGAGGTGAATTTCATTATATTTGTCTGATATATTCTCTCCCCATCCGTCCAACACTACCACCGCTATTAGTTTACCTCTCAGGAGCTTAGGTGGTTGGTCAACTTCCATGTTGTTAAGCCATTGTCCTTATCCATACCAACAACTTCAATGGCACTACGAAAGTTCTTGGTTGAATATGAATGAGCAAATGAAATAAGGTGAAAATGGTTGTGGGAAATAAACCAAGGTGGTTCGAGCAGTCTGATTTAATCAAGCTCATTACCTGAATTTCTGAAACAATATCGGACAACTAGCCATTCTTCAGGACAACATCGCTGCAATCCCCACCATAATTTTTATCTACGTGGTGACCCTCTACAATCTCGGAGTTGCTGAAACTAACATATGGCATTTTAGTGATGAAAAATGTATAAGTTATGGGTTCCATGCAGCGTGGGCTTACCCCTATAACACATATCATTAAATTAGGTCATAAAATAGCTCATCGAGCTTCCATACTAATGTTGAGCAAATAATATTCAACAACCTCTCATCAGGTGGCCTAGAATGTCATGCTCAATTTTTTTTTTTTAAGTTGAACATTCTTTTACACATCGAAGTCTGAAAATGAATAGAAATTCAACTAATTTTTAAAATTAATTATATATTTAAACTAATTTATTTAAAAATAATAATGTTTTAAAATTAAAGTATCTTTAAAAAATAAAATTATTAAAATGTGTTCCACCTTTTTACAACGTTTTCTTTGTATAGATGTGGGAAGTCAATTTGTTAGCACAACACCTCTAAAATTTTCAGCTCTTCCATTGGAAAATAAAGAGTGTTATTAAACTTGCATTACATATTCATCCAAGTTATAGTTAAGAGAGATTTACTTTTCACATGTAAATAGTCATACATGATTATTGGTTCGTCCACCATTATTAGGTCGATAGGCGTTCTATTGTGGGGTTCTTGGTGCCAACACTATATATATTCTTCATCTTCTAACAACTATCGCTACCCATATTTGTCTATGTCATCTTCCACCTAGTGATTATGCACCATCTATGTGCATTTCCAACAAGATATATGATACTCTGTAATTAATCCCGGAGCTAGTGAGGTCTATGTCATTACTTTCATTAACACTACCCTAAAAATTACATCACATCTGAGTTGCAACTAGCTCTAATCTCCCACAATTGGATCATCTCCCTTTGATCTTCCACAATCAGATCAAGATACTTATGTGTTTTCTATGTGCATTAACAATAAAATTTCTATGTATGTGTCTCTAACCCTTCTTTTAGTCTTCCCCAATCAAGATACTTATGCGTTGACTATGCGCATTAACAAAAAAATGTCTTTATATATAACTTTGTATTTATTATCACTAGCACCAAGATATATGTCATTACTAGCACCAAGATCTTTGTCATTTGTCATTATTCTAATTTATTGCTCCCTTTTCTCAGTTGGTGGATGGATGTATCCTCTATTTATCTGATTCACCTCGATCCCCATATTTTGCTTCCCTTCTCTTAGAAATTGTTGTTGTTGTTGTTGGTGCATGTCCTGTTGTTGCTGCCTTCGCAAGGATGCCTGCCTCAGATTTCCATTAACAAACAGGTGAGAATCAAGGACCTGCTAACCATATCATCCTGTAAAATCATATGCCAAGTATCGATGTTAGCATACTGCATATATATCTTTTTTTTTTTCCCAAAACTACTCTTTTTAGTTGTTTAAATACAAATTATTGTAAATATCATCATCGTTGGGTAGACAATGATGGGCCTCCACACTTAACAGCTCCTTTTCAAATGAAAGGAATGTGAAACTCGCTGACTTGGGTTATTTTATCCTTACAAGATCTACAATGTCAGATTATCCATGGTTTATAATGGCTTTAAAAATGCACTTTTACCTTCCTTTTGACTTTTTGCAGAGACCAGCAATAGTGGCAAGGTATTGACAATCATGGCAGTAGCTTTAGCCCCAACGTATCTAGTGATTGATCTCTCTATCTAGATTTATGTTTTGTAGAGAAAATTGCATATCATATGAGATGGCCATAATCAATTTTTCATTGTATCTCGATGGAGAAAGAGGAACCCACCTTCACAATAACCTTACACATTAGAAAGCGACATGGTAGATCATTAGATGGCCTCGTACAGGGCTTGCACCTAAGTTATTCAGACGGAGTTGTGGGGCGATGGAAACAGACTCGCCAAAACCTGGTGGGCCATGTGGTCATATCTACAGTTGCCTAGATTTAAATGAACAGTTTTCTTTTAAAAATTGTACCCTAACATAACTCCATATTAAAAATTTAGTTTCATTTCATTTAATGCCTAGTGGATTAGGAAAGGATGGGCGGTGAATCCTGGACACCTCCCAAATTCACCAACATTAACCCTTGGTCTTTAGTGAAGTGGTTAATAAGCATGCATGACATGTGTCGAGATAAGTTTCAAGCTTGAGACACTGGCATCCTGAAGGGTAGAGTTGGTATGCATATTATGTTTCACATTGTCATGTAGACTTATACTTGACTCAATTAATTTATAGTGTTCTTGATGATCTTGGTGCATTTAGGTTTTAATCTTCAGACTTTTTTCATTATAGCTGGAGTCAGTTAATTTATAGCGTTACTAAATTCACTAGCTTTTGATTTATGCTTTTGATTTTGATATTTTTGTTTTCTTTATGCCCGTGTGTTTGTTTTGTAACAAGAAACAATTGCAATTGATCTCTTTAGGCTTGAGAGAATCTTCAAAAGGCCTAAATCAAGAATTTTAAAAGTTCCCATGGGATAAGCTTCTTCTTAATGTCAAAATTCATGCTGGTATAATTGTAAGACGCAAGTTATATACCTATAGGGAAAGTATCAATTTTGTTTTCATTAACATGCTTGACATACGTATTTGGACCTGGTAAGTAATGGTGAATTTATTTATTAATAATTAACTGATCAACCTTCCCATATGATTCCCTAGGGCCTTGTTTCAACCTACACAAAGATTTATTCACCTTATAGATAAGCCTAGATATGCCATCATCAACAAAACCTACATGCTACTGCATATATATCACTACATGAAGATTCTCATTCATTGTAGTTAATATCACATCCATTTTCTGAATCTCTCGCTACTAAATAGCAATAAGTGGTGAAATAATTTGAATGGAATTCATCTTGGAAATAATTGAAATGATTTAGTGTAATAAATTTACTATTTTTAATCAAATTCCCAAACCACCATGTTACCTCCATGTTTCTCAATACAACTATCTCAACAGAACTTTGTTTATCTAAATCTATTTGCATTCAACAACATGCTTCTTTAGGGGGAGATGTCCTAAATCCCTCATGTGAATTTTCATCAAAGAGTTTTTTTCTTTTCCCATTGTATCTACCTAGATTTTTTTGTCACTAACATTTTCATAAGATTAAGGGTCACAAGGCCATGACCCTTTATATAATTGTGTAAATTTTACCTCTTTATTTTCATAAGAAGCACTGTGAACATCAAGGACCAATATACCTTGAAGTATTTTTCCACACACTTGGGGCAATGAACCTCATCCCCTAAGTGATATGGACTTGTATAGGGAACATCCTAGGAAGAGAGTGTATCCACTAACTCGTTCTCTTATGTACCATTAATATATACTCTATTCAAAGACATAATATTAAGGAAAAAAAATAAAAAAAATTAATAAGAATAGGGGGAGGTAACTTGAAGGATACTTCTCTTAAAATATGGCATCCATTTGAATTATTACAATATTGATACATGGGTTAAAACTAGAAAACTGTATATCATACAAACTGTAGTAAAAGTGAAAAATATTGATGTGCATTTTATTCAAACCAAATAAATAGGCATCGTATGCTGCAAGGAAAAAACTTCCAGAGATTCAAAGTTGTGCATCACAAAATTCATTGGGTGTACAACTTAAAACCACCTAGTCTTTTGATTACTTTACAAAACATAGATATTGGTTGAAGACATTATGATTGTTGACTTCTTTCTAACCACTGTAGGAAGGAAGCAAGTTTGGTTTTCCCGAATCAATGTATTCCATCATTTTATGAATTTTTAAATGTTTCTTCCTCCGTCAAAACTATTTGCACTACTTTTTTTGACATAATGTGGTTGAGAGATACAAAGTGAGAGCCTTTAATAACACTGGTAGCCATATTATTTAAGATAAAACATTCTGCCTCAAAGACATTGATTTTCCTTTTTCACTGGCCCACACTATTCATAGTTGTATTGAACGCTCGTAATTGTAAACAAACTGGCTATTGGTTCTTATTAGATTTCAATAAGGAATCATGTTTCCTATTTAACTGTAATGATGATGGTGAGTGCTATATGTCTTTGACTAAGAATGGATTCAATGTACACGTTCACTATGATGTATACATTTTCATATCTAGGCTTCAAAAATACAGTTGTATAAAAGTGAATTTATAACTCATTGCTTAAATATACATAGCAATAACAAATATCCAATGTAAAATCCTTCCAGAGATTCAAAGGGATTCCATATTTGAATATAATTCAAGAGATGTCATCATGTATCATTTGAATCATGTATGAAAAATATGGCATCCCTTTGAATAAAATTCCAAAGTTTCAAACTTGTACATCCTAGAATTCCTTGGGTATACAACTTAAAGCCACTTAGTATTCCAGTTACTTTAATAAACATAGATATTGGCGAAAGACATTATGCTTGTTGACTTATTCCTTCCCATTGTTGGAAGGATAGGAGTTTGGTTTTCTAAAATCAATGCCTTCCATCATTTAGTCAAGTTTGAAATGTTTCTTCCTCCTTGAAATCTGCTTGCACTGCTTTTTTGACATATTGTGGTTTGAAGCTGCAAAGTGAGAGCCTTTACTAAGACTGATAGCCATGTTTTTCAGGATATTACATTTTACCTCAAAGGCATTTATTCTTCTTGTTTGTTGGGCCACATTATTAATAGTTGTATTGAACGCTCATAATTATCAAAAAATTGGTTATTGTTGCTTGTTATATTGCACAAAGTAATCATGTTGTCTATTTAACTTTAATGATGATGGTGAAAATGTGTTCATATAAGAATGAATGGAATGTATGGGTTGAGTATGATGTAGATGTTTTCATATCTAGGCTTGAAACATACAGTTGTATAAAACTAAAATTATAGCTCACTACTTAAATATATATAGCAATATCAAATATCCATTGTGAAATTCCTTTATACAGTAAGCAAATAATATGTGCATATAGAAATAGTTAAAATATGGCATTGCTTCCTGATATAGAAATAGTTCGAATATGGCATTGCTTCCTCTTCGAGTGGTTTTTTCAAACAAATATATAAAATTTTGTAATGAAATTTTCATATAACCCTAGTTGTGTAAAGATTTTTCCATATAAAAAAACCTGGTAAAATGTTTATATCTTGTTCACCAATGGAAAATTTTCAAGTGAACTTTCTTGAGCATGGCTTGATTATATTCATTATATTCTACTTTTAGTGGTTTGTTTCCCATTTCATGTAATGGAAGCGTATATGTACTACACCATACAACATTGAAAGAGGGTTTACTAAACATTATGCTTATTGACTTCTCCCTAGCCATTGTTGGAAGGAAAGGAGTTTGGTTTTCCAAAATCAATGTCTCTCCTCATTTAGTCAAGTTTGAATTCTTTATTCCTCCTTGAAATATGCTTGCACTTATTTTTTTTACTTCATATGGTTGGAATTTGAAAAGTGAGAGCCTTTACTAAGACTAATAACCATATTCTTAAAGATATTATATTCTACCTCAAAGGCATTGATTCTTCTTATCTGTTGGGACACATTATTCATAGTTGTATTGAATGCTCATAATTGTAAAAAAATTGGTTATTGTTGCTTGTTATATTGCATGAAGGAATCATGTTTCCTATTTAACTATAATGATGATGGTGACTACTAAATTTGTTTAGCTAAGAATGAATCAAATGTACAGGTTGAGTATGATGTAGATATTTTCATATCTAGGCTTCAAACGTATAGTTTTATATAACTGAAATTATAACCCACTTCTCAAATATACATAGAAATATCAAATATTCATTGTGAAATCCCGCTATACAATACACAAATAATATGTGAATATAGAAATAGTTAAAATATGACATTTCTTCCTCATATATAATTAGTCCCTATATGTGATTGTTTCCTCTTCAAGTTGTTTTTTCAAACACATATATCAAATTTTGTAATGAGATTTTCATATAACCCTAGTTGTGTAAAGAGCTTTCCATATAAACAAACCTGATAAAATGTTTATATCTTGTTCACCAATGGAAAATTTTTAGATAAACTTTCTTGAGCATGCCTTGCCTATATTCATTATATTCTACTTTTACTGGGGTGTTTCCAATTTCATGTAATGGAAGAGTATATGTACTATACCATACAATATTGAAATAGGGTTTACTAAATAAATATTCTAGATCAATATTGCAACTCGAGGTATTAATCAACCCATCCATATTTTTAATTTGAGTGCACATTGAAGAACTAGGGAAGATAGTAGCAAAGAACGATTGAATATGTAGAAAACTTGTTTGCCTTGTTGTCAATTTTTTAGCTTCTATGAGATCTAAAAAAATTCATTTAGCTTCAAAACTTGCTACGCTTCAAAGCATAAAATTCCATTGGAAACTTCTACAGATTCAGGAACAAGGTAAAAATTACGTGAGCTATGAATTTATTACAACCATTTGAAATTACTTTATGGGCTTATTGTGGACACTTGAAATTCCTTGGGCTTATGATGGTTAGCCATTCTTTCAATTCCTCTAATGAAATAATTTTATTCTTTATTATACATCATGGCAATGATACATGTCTACTACCATGATATGTTTACATTCAATGCTCATGGAAACTGTCCTCTATTTGTAATGGGGTGTTTCCCATTTCATCTAATGGAAGACTATATGTACTATCACATCCACCATTGAAAGAGGGTTTACTAAATCAATGTTGTAGATCAATATTGGAAGTCCAGTTGTTTTTCATTCCATCCATATTTTTTATATGGGTGTAGGTTGAAGAAATAAGGAAGACAATAACAAAGAATGATTGAATATATAAACACATTGTTTTCTTTCTTGTCAATTTTTAAGATTCTATGACATCTCAAAATATTCATTAAGCTTGAAAACTTGCTACCCTTCAAAGAATCAAATTCCATTGGAAACTTCTCCAGAACCTATGACAAGGTCACAATTATGTCAACTATGCTTTTATCGGAACCATTTTACTTTGAACCTCTCTAATTTTCCCTTTGTAATCTTCTTGTAGACACTCATTCAATAGGGTAAATCCCTCAAGCTGCATATATTTTCTTAGACAATGATACCTTAATGCAGTAATAATCATAACCAGAAATGAGGTACTTATGGATGCCACCTCCTTTTCCTTCCTAGAATTTTTAGTAAGGTATTTTTGGATAGTAAAATTATAATTAATTAATCCAGAAATAGTCAACTAGACCCTCGTCCTTATCAATAAGGTTATTCATTTCTAGATTCTCCCTTGGAATTATTCTCTTACAAAGTGAATCTACACTCTTGTTGCTCCAATGTTTATATATCTATTAGATACTAAGTGACCTAGGCTTATAGGGTGTTTCAAGATTGCAACATCTTTATGAGGTTATGACTAAAAATCCTCCACAAGGAAGATCCAATTCTTAAATTAAATAAAAACAAATACCAGTACCATAGTGTTTGCTAAACATAAGGTGCATGATTCTTTCATGCATTTCTCACAAGTGGGTTTATCCCAATATTTATTATGAATATATGTTTCTAATGAACTTAGCCACACTCATTTATTTTTATGTTGTACTCTTGAACCTTCAATAAAAAAATTTCATGAAAGGTTTGTCTAACCGCATATAAGCCTGCACTTCTCAAATTAGAAGACCTGTTTGAAGGGTTTTGAACTTTGGTGATGTTAGTTCCTTTTAGTTGACATGGTATTAGAATGCTCTAAAAAACCACATTTAAGAGGAGTTTTATTTTCAAAACTCAATTATTATCCATTCGATAGTGGCTACAATGCCTTTGCCACATGGGAATTTCCCTTAACATTCCAACCAAAACCATTAGTCCCATCACTTAGGCTCCAAGGGTTAGTAATTTTCCTTGCATAAAATTTATTAACAACAAAAAAGGGTCTTAGTCTCTCTTCCAACCTAACCTAAACCTAATAGCATCCTTAAATGAAAAACTTCTACCTCAAAATTCTTTGTAGACTTGAATAATGTAGCACTTGCTACCCCATTTCATACTTTCACAATTTTGTGTCCTATTTTCTCAAATTCTGTAATTTTCCTTGCCCATTATGGATTTTCGCATAGGCCTACAATGCTTAGAAGCTACATCTCTCGAGAAATTTATGATTAACTATAAATTATCATTACCAACCTACTTTCCACTAAAATCTTACGGGCTTATCCTCATTTAAAATCGAACATAGCACTATGCAATATTTTGACCTCCAATTACATCGCCTGCAGTAGTTTCAGCCTAAAATATTCAATTCATTTGTTTAAATCACATGGAAACAATAACTTTGTCCTATATTGCACTGGAATTACGAATATGGACTTCTTTGACATCAAATGTACTACTAAGGAAACTAAATGGAATATGCTTGTATTTGCAACTAAGATCATTTTCTAATGATCCCCTTCATTCCAACCATAGCCTTTTCATATTACATAGTTTGCAATATTCCTTAAATTAAGACATATTGATTTCAAACTACATCCTTTTTCCGACTGCGAAAAACAAAAACCTTGATAACACATATATAATTATTACTCATGGTCTTCTTCAAACTATTTCATTTATCGCTACCCCTAAACCTCCATTTTGCAGGTTCTCACATCTCAAGACAAATTTGTAAATTATCATCATGGACCTTATTCTAATAGAGAATTCAATCTCTTTAATACTAACTGGCTCTACATTGCTCCATCCATCCCTCCAAATAGTCGATCTCAATCTTGTTCCTTCGAAAAATACATCGTCCATGCGTTATCGTGTTACCCTTTCTGACGGTGCTTTCCAGCACAGATTCGTCTGCTTACAATGGCCATGTTGCCTCCTGTGACCTCCAACTTAGATTGATTATCATTCTTAGAAAATACACTTGCACATTTTTACATAAATATGTGTATATTCACACTCTTCACCCCATCCTTTATGCATTTGATTATTTTCCATCTCTACCCCGCTTAGGCAGCAAGTAATAACCCATTTATTTCCTATTTTTTTCTTTCTTTGGGGACTATAAAAGTTCTTGATCTCAAATTTTCTCATCGTCATGAAACTTTAATTGGGTACCCAACCCTTCTTAAAACTATTCATTCGTCAACATTCCAATATGGTTCTTCGATGTCTCAAAACCACTCCTTGCATACACCCATTTTGGCAGGGTATTCCACTTCATCATCAACTCAGATTTCCTTTGTTGCACCTTCTTCCATTCTGTTCATGGTGCTCAAACCCTATCGTAAATATTGGTTAAGTCAAGGTCAATTACTTGCAAAAACATCCCTTCGTTCGTACAAAAATGCTTAGGGCTCTGGAAAGGTCTGTGGCTTTGATCTCTTTTATTCTAATAATGATGAGATCCATCTCTCTCCCTTTGACGACTTGGAAGATTCCTTGCATGCCATTTTCCAAATTGTGAAGTTTTACATGGCTTCCAATGGCACATTCAAACCAAAAAACCCAAGCTAAAACCATCTGAATAGCAAAAGGGAGGTCTTCCTCTTTGTAGCTTCCATTATCCAACCTTGCTTGGATGATGCTCTGACTACTCCTTTGCATTTCTTCCACTTTAAACCTGTTATTGAAATTAGATCTAGAGATCTCAACTCATCTGTGGACATCGTTTGTTTGGTCAGACCTAGTTCCCCTACCTCTGCCATTCGTCGAAGAGATGGGACTGAAACACCCAGAAAAAATCTCAACTTGGAAGACATGCTTGGGTATAGCATTGACATCACCCTATGGGGCAAACATTGTCAGTCTAGATACAAGGAACTTGCAACGCTCCACTCTTCGGGTACATCACTTGTGCTCGTAGTTAAAGGCAGTCACATAGATGAATTTAATGGAAGGAACATAGGCACCATATCCACCAACAACCTCCTCCTGAATCCAGACATTCCAGAGACTCGCCAACTACAAGAATGGTTCTGTGAAAAAGGATACTTTAGTTCTTCATCATCATTAAGTAGAAATTTCTCTGGATCTTCCACATGATCCAACCCACAACATACAATTTCCAACCCGCTAGGCTTTCATCCCCTAAAAAAAGAGGCGTGGTTCTTCGTTCGTGAAACCATAACCTCTATTGACATGAAAAAATTATACTTCATTTCATTCCCTCTCTCATTCTATTGCATGTAATGCATGAAAAATTTTGTGCACCACTCAAATGGAATGTGGCACTGCAAAAAATCCGATTGCAAATTCCCATAGTGTGATTACCGTTATGTGCTAAAACTTGAAATGCATGACCACACAGGGGTAGTGAAAAGTTTCAAAACTTTCGATGAGCCGCAACTAAGCTCATGGGTGTCACAACCAAGGACTTGTTCCTACTCTCCATTGAGCCTAGTGTTATCCATGAGATTTTTTCAAAGGTTTCATGTCGTCATTTTCTTTTCACATTATTCATCAAAACAAGACACTTCAATGGTGTCGATAGCTTGAAACTTATCCTTTTCAATTCAAAATTGTTGGGAAAAGTGATTTCCTGTCATTTAATTTGTCAACTCGGAGGTTTCGTAAATTTGTGAAGCATGTGTGCATTGTATGTGCTAGAAATTGTCTTTCAGTTTAGATCAATCTAACTAAAAAATAATGAAAACCAATTCATATAATCTATGAAATCAAATAATGAAAATGAAATTCAACTAACCTATGAAATCAAGTAACGAAAATAAAGAAAACAAATTCAAAAGAAAATATAGCATGCACAATCACACTTGCAGGAATTGAAATTTTAATCTAAGAAAGCATTTCAAAGCATGTAAATAGAAACAAATAAGGCATGTTCAATCACTCCAGCATCCAATATGGAAGTATGATAGAATCACCCTCTTGAGATGATGTACAAGCAACCGATTATACTTTAGTCTTTAAATATAGGAAAGAAATTAAAGCATGCAAAGGGAAAACTCAATAATTGCGTAGGTTAGACATTCGAGCACCCAATTGTGAAGTATGACAAGTCACCTTCTTGGCCTGATCTTTAGAAACACCCAATTATACAATTGACTGAGGATATTAATCTAGAAAAATTTGAAAAAGCGTGTAAAATAAAAGCTCAATGATTGCATAGGTTAGACATTCGATCACCCAATTGTGAAGTATGACAAGTCACCTTCTTGGCCTGATATTTAAGAACACCCAATTATACAATGACATAAGATTTAATCTAGGAAAGTAAATAACAGAACATGAAAAGGAAAACTCAATTATTGCATAGGTTAAATACTCGATCATGCAATTTGGAAGTATGATAGAGTCACCCTCTTGACATGATCTTTAGGAGCATTCAATTATACATTTAACTGAGGATCTAATCTAAGAAAGCATTATAAAGCCATGTAAAGGAAAACTCAATTGTTTCATAGGTTAAATACTCATCTTCTGGAAGCTTGTTTTTGACCTACACATGGCAAAAAACTCATTCCACTTGTTAGATATAAGTATGTGCATATTATTTTCTAATTTTTAACTAGAAATTCACTTAAAAATACTAGGAATTAATAAAGTTTGTAAAAACATAAATGTAACCCAATAATGGTAAAGGTAAGGTAAATGTAATGAAATGGAGGTGGAGTGAAGTTGATAATATGGAAATATAAGTGAAAATGTAATGGAAGTAAATGAAAATTTCAAGGCCCAACATACCCCCCAACTGAAGCTATTGCATGTCCTCATGCAATCTATTACATTAATTTTTTTTTATCCTTTGAGCTTTGGCTTAAATTTGCATGATATCATTTGATAACTTCATACTTATGCAAAGTCTTTTAGTTGAATTGCAACATGGTTGGTTCTTGTGTTTCAACCATATTTTGTTGTTGCATTCAATTTCGATCTTTGAACTTTTCATAATGATAATTTGATTATTGTTGCAAAGTATATCTTTATTGGATTGCATCAAGGTTGGTTCTTGTGTGACAACAATGATTATGTTTGCATCCAATTATCTTTTAAGTACTTTTGAAAAGCCATTGTATGCTCATAATAATAATGTAATAGTTAACATCTTTTGAAATTATGTGGGCTTTTGAATGTGATATGAATGTGGCAAAATGTGAATATGAATGTACCCCCCTCGCCCAATTGATGGTATTGGAAATTTTATGAAATGAGGAAAAGAAGTGTTTTTTCCAAAAATTATCATTCTAGCTTTTCAAAGAATTCTATGGTAAAAAGTTAGAAAATGACATACCTTAACTTACCCTTTGGAAATGGATGAGCTGCATGTGTGATGGCTACAAAATTCTGATCATAATCTTCTTCATGTGGTTGTACAAGTTATGGATAAAAGAGTCAAGATGACTTTTATTGCTTCTACTAAAAATGTTGAATTTGCTGTGAAATGATGTTGATTATGTAGCTGCCATCTGATTTTGCAGCTACCATTTGATTCTTTAGTTGTCATCTGATTCTACAGCTGCAGAATGGTGTTGATTTGTTGTAGCTATGTATCTTCTTCATTTTATCCAGAATACTGAAAATGACAGTCTTAATGTCTTCAAAACTCATTGGCATAATTCATGCTATGTGAATAAATGTTCTGATGTCAAACATAGCATGAAATTGTTGACTTAGTAGCCATTAATTGATGCCACTAGTTAACACGAGAACTCTCACCATTGATGACAATGAGAGTCAAGATGCCCAAACACATATTGCTAGGCACGAATAATTTTGTTGTTGTCCAGTACCTAGAAGATCTGATGAACAAGGGACATTAATGTATTTCCATTGTTCGTCAGCAAGAAGACTTGCCATTAAGGCATGAAAGACTCAAGGTGTTTTTGCAAGGATTTTAGACTCAAAGGACTATGGACTCAATAAATTTTTTTGAAGCAGGGTTTATTTGCGAAATGAAAAGGATAGGAAAAGGAAAATGAAAATGGAAGATGACAATGGAAAATAATAATGACAATGGGCGATAAGCATGTAAGTGATATTCTTGCTTTTATTTTTGGGTTATGAGTAGACAAAGAGTAATGGAAAGTGTATATGAATAAAAATGAACAACTGACTCTTTCTTGAAAAATAACTGTGGCTTTATTTGAATTTCTTGGTTGGATTTATAGTTCAAAAGGGAGGAAAGGTAATGGTCTTAATGGATATGGACATGGAATTGTTCTTATGTTTCTCATGAAATTGGTCCTTCGAAGACCAATTGCGCACAATTGGTTTTCTTCAATGATCATTCCATCATCCGAAACGTGCAACAAAAACTTGGCATAAAGAACATAAGTGTGTTAAAAAATAAATCGCCAATTCCTTCCTGATTCTTACGCAAAATTTGAATTCCAAAATAAAACAGATTAAGGAAAATCAAAAGTGTTATATTTAGTCCAATTCATGATATCGATAACAATCCATTTTTAATAAATAAGCATGAAAAATAAATCAAATCCTTGTTGTCGGATGAGTTCATGCAATATGCTCAGTAATATGATTGTCATAAAAAAAGTGCATTGTGTCGTACAAGTTAAAGCTTCATAGAAAAATACACAACAACAATATTATAATTTTTAATGCCAAATATTCAAAAATAATCTAAATATTCTTCCAATTGTTCTACAAGTCACTCTCAAATTGAATCGTCATGTTATCAAAAAATTAGATCTGATAGGCTGCTAATCAAATCAATCTCATGTAACTGTTTCAAACCAATATTTTGATTGAGGCTTAGCCTCCTCAACCTGAGAGGTCTCTCTCAAGGGTTAATGATTTTTGATAGAAATATAGATGGCTAACTCTATGTGGGGTAATAATCAGATAGATGATAAAAGTAGGTTGAAAATCACATCAGCAAGTACACATTGGGCTTATGGAGTCAAAATAGTTTCAGTAAAACCAATCAATCTACTTAGCATGGAAGTTGAGGCATATCAGAGTTTTAGTCAAGAGATACACATGTGAAACTGTAAAAAAAAACGCAGTCAGTTTGTCTATATAGGAAGTCAGAGCATCAAAGATGAATTCTGAGTAACATAAACAAACACCACTGCAATAGGATAGTAAACAGATGAAATTAGAACAAGAACACACTAGAACTCTTTATGAATCTCAAGTTGGCTAAGTAGAAATCTCTGTATTTAGCTGAAAACCAGTCACTTACAATAAAAATAGTCTTTTGCTAAAAATGTCCAACCCTTAGCATATTCGACTTCTTGATCTTTTATAGATCATTTACAACATGAGATAACCTTATCCTAAGCTAGATACATCGAACTCTTGACTCTTGACACCTTTCCTAACCATATGACATGGTATTTATTACAAAAGGACAACTAATATACTAAACAGTCCTATTACAAATAGGATTCAAACTCTTAATCACCTATCTATAACAACCTTATCTTAATTAAATTACATCCTTTGCAAAATTTATTAGCACCTGGTTGAATTTAGATGATTGGCTTCAAATCTTGATGACCATAATGTTGACCTCCATCAAAGTAGGAAATATTCCCCCGTTTTCTAGGCATAGGGTCCTTTGCGCTTTGAAATGTTATGACCATCATGAATTTATCCTTTCGAGGTCCTTTTCTATTAGGAATCGAAATAACAAATGCCAAAAATCCTCCCTAAGCTCCGTTCCCCAAAACACCTTTACACTGCTCAAATGAGCTATAATAAATTGTGCTACGAAACAACACAGCGTAGCGCCTCTTTACCCTTTCTTCTTCAAAATTTTGATTTCTTTCCTCAAGGATTATCTTCATTATCATTTAATACATCCTCTCTAACAATTTCAGGGTCATAATTCATACTTTTTCCCTTCAAGAATTTATGAGAAAGAGTGAAAAAGGCTACAAGTTTCGTAGCGCTTTTCACTCTTTTTTATTTATGCGCTGCTTCGCTTAGTGAGTAGTTTTGTCCAAATTTTTTCAAAGTGAAAACTATAAATGTGCCAAAACTCAAAATAACACTCGATTTCATAAATCAAAAAGCCATAGGAACTGAAAAACACGCTTTTCATGAGGTTCCTTCTTAATTTTCACTTGATTTAGCTTTTGACTTTTTAATGATTTTCATTTTGAACCTTTGTTCTTTAACCCATTTTGACAAAATTTCACCGTCGCTCCCAAGTCCTCCACTTGATCTCTAAGTCTTCTATTACGGCTCTCAAGTGATTATTTATTACTCGACAAATTTGGCTTCCTTGATGGAACTGTCCATGTGAAAAATTGTTCTGCACGCATGGGGTTTCGAAATAGAACCATTGACCCTCCCACGTTGCCCTCATTATTTTGAATTATACTTTTTCAATACTATTCTTCCTAGCCCTCTTTCTCATCACACCAATTTCTTGGTTTGCTAACCTCAATTTCTCTCAAGATGTTGATACTCCGTCATTTATTATTTTCCCTTCCTTGTTCTGCTGGCTACATGCTCTACTCGTTGGTGATGAGAGATTAACTACTTCTTCAGGGCTTTAGCTATTTCAATAGGTTCTTGGACTTCCTTGCTTCCTTCCTTGATTTTCTTAGCATGCCTAGTTAAATGTTTCTTGCTTGAAAGATAAAGGCTGCATTTTCACCCTCAAACTCTATCTTCTTTGCGTACTTAGCCTTTTTATATTTGTGTTCATCTTATCCAATGAAGTCACCTTGCACAATAGGTGTCTCCTCTATGTCAATAGCATGCGGGATGTCATCTAAATTTCCTTTATTACTGGATTGTTCTCTGAATCGAAACAACTCCGTCTTTCCTTTGATGCCACCGTTTGGCTTCTTGTCACTCTTTTGACTCTCCCCGCTTGCAAACTTGTTTCTATTTTGCCTCTTTGGCACTCTTTGACTTCTATTTTGTAGGTGATGGAGTTGATGTGTCAATCATTTGTGTCTACTTCTGTCCTTTTCTCAACTTGTTTCCTTGGCTTCGCTTTTAAAAATTCCTTTGGTTTTACAACCACATATTGACTAGACTACCTCTCATCGGTGGTGAAGGAGTTCCTTTAGTTTCGTGGTTTCTAGCAGAGGTTAGGGTTTCCAAATTTCAAAACCATGTATAAAAAAAGTTGACCAATCCCTACATCTCTTCGAAGATCATTCAAAATCAATAACTTCATCAAACCATGATGAAACAAGGATGTTTCACAACCATCGAGATTTGGCTTGTACTTTATCATTTTGCAAGACTCTATGCAGATAAAAGGGAAATCGAGTGAAATATTACCAAGGAAATGCAGATCAAGAAACTTGAAATGATATGTATAGACCTTATGATATCTCGCTCACATGTAAAATACCTCCGAATGTTGAGCAACAACTTTGCATAAGTGTCTTTGATGCAACTTCTAGGGATTGCATTATTGAGGTCCATATCGCATACTTAGGTTTCATGAATTCCTTGCATGGCTCCATATCAAACTTAAAACCTTTGAACCAAGTTTCTTGTCCTCTTGGTATCTCTTTAATACTAGCAATAATCTCCGGAGTAATTGGCACACTTAACATCCAAACCTTAGTAGATTTTCCATTGAAGTTCAAGGTGAATTCTTTGGAAACCTATGTGTGACAACCCCCGCAAATTTTCACAAAACCGAAGACAACCTACTCGCTAAACGCCCGCATCACTTTTGGGTCTTCAATTATGGCCTTCGTATTTTCGTGCTCATGTTTTCGTGTCCCCTCTGTGGATTTTATTTTCCTCTCGCCATGCTTCTAAGAAGAACCCGGCCCTCGCTTGAATATATGAAACAACCTCGCTTGAATATATGAAACAACCTCACTCGATTAGGATGAAGAAAAAATTTGTATGAAGCAACCACAAGCTTGGCTTGACACTTGAGCTTAGACATTTGAATGGAGGCAAGAGAAATGAGTATGACTAATTAAGCAAGATTTTGAATTTGAAATGTTATCTCATAATTGAATTATGCCCCATTCATGCCCTATCATGACAATGATGATTGCAACATGGGTAAATACATTGAATCTCATCATTAACCGACCTATCATAACACTAACCTACCATTTCCCAACGAATTCGACAATTTCCAACTCAAATGACAAGACAATTAAGAAATTGCGCTTTCGTAGCGCCGACACTGTATTTTTCCCTAGTTTGCGCTATGAAACTATTAGTGCTTTAGTAGCGCAAATCAACTTTTTTGAACTAGTGGTGCTACAAAAACGTGGATTCTTGGCTAATTGCATAGTTTTGACCCAAAACCTTATGGAATGACTCCTAAATGGAAAATATGGGTATTTGACAATGAATGGACCTTTAAAAGACTTTATTTGAACTTAATGATGACCTTTGAGCTTGTAAAAATCTAACCTATCCTTAACCAAATCCTAAATTGACTTCTAAACTCAATTTAGAACCATGACCAAACAAAGTTGACACAATGATGTTTTGAAAATTTTTGGGTGATAACATGTCATATGTGCCGCAAAAGGATGTTGTCAAAAGTATTTGAAGTGGTAAAAGTACTTGCACGAAAATTTATTTCAATCAAATTTTGCAAGTATTTTTCTCTTTATAAATTGCTTCAATAAATAATCATCGCATTTTTTTTAAACCAATCTAAAATTGTTTTGAATTTTAACTTGTTTGCTAAAATAAAAATTTAACACTATGATAAAATATTTTGAGTTTTTCAATGAAAATTAAAAATCATTAGCCTTTTAATAATGCAACAACATTTGAGAGTTTGAAGTTGTTTGTAAAAATACTTCAATAAAATCTAATGTACTTTATTTGCACTCGACAAATTTTCCCGAACTTGTTCTTATATCTACAATTTCTCCTTTTTGCAATGCCAATAATGAAGGTCCAAGATTTTTCTTCACAAGTTCAATAATGGACTCATCGCTCCTTTGCAAAGTTAGGAGAATATAAACTCGAGGGTTCCACTCAATACCCGAAAGTGTATGGATGTGAACAAGCTCTTTTTCACACCGTGATGAATGCGGAGAATAAGAGTTTTGTTTAATTTAAAGATAATGAAACTTATTTACGCCAAGACATGCATTTTTCCACATTCAAAAACATGCTTCAAATGGAAGAAATGTTCAAATTTTCAATCAATCGGTGGAAAAGTGTTGTCACACACTAGCGTCAGGAGGAATGTGAAACGAGAAATTATAATTGGAGCACTTGGTCTATCCTAAGGAGTGGGAAACTCAACTTTGCAAATTGATCATTGACAACAACATCCATATGACCAATGCGATCCAAAGCCTTGATTCTTGACTCCAACAAGTGAAGCTCTTTTTGCATTGTAATAGAACTTTGTTATCACTCAGATTTTCCTTGAAGTTGTTAGAAGAGGAAAGGGGTTCGAGGTAACCACAAACCAACCTTCAGATACAGAATCTAGCCAATCTGT
>CM076584.1:572124336-572283045 GCA_034641835.2 Pinus albicaulis | reverse complement strand
CTTTATTTCCAGAATTGCTCCGGTCCTGTCCTGAATACCAATTTCTGTAAGTTGATTCTTAGTCTGAGTATTCAAAAAATTTATAAGACTATTGGCCTCTTCTGGCAAATTTCCCAACTCTTCTCTTGATCTCTCAATCTCATCCAGAGCCAATTTAACTAAGTTATTCTGTTCATCCATTATTTGAATTGAGGACCAAACATCCTTTATTGATTGAAAGATATTATCCCAAATAATTTCATTTATTTCTTTTAAAGGTTTTTCCAATGTGAGATCCTTTTCCAATGCTTTGACTTTTTTTTCTAATTTGTTCACTTCTCTTGTTTTATCAGCAACACTCATTTTTAAAAGATCATATTTATGTTCTAGAGTGTCCAATTGTTCCTTTGTTTTGTGAAGCTCTATGGCCTGAAGTTTCATATCTTCCATTGACTTTGTTAATTCATCAGTGTTCAAATTTGCAGTGTTTCTCTGTGACAATTCTGCTGGCTGACCTGTTGTTGTTGTACCTGTCACTACTCCTGCTGTAGATACTGGAATATTTTCCTGCTTATCTTTTAATGCATTCTCAAGCTCTTTTTCAGTTACAGTAAGTCGCTCATTCAATTTTAAGAGAAAATCCATTAGTTCTTCCTCAGAATTTTGTTTGATGATTTCTGCAGTCTGTGGATGTCTTGAGGCCGGTAACTTTAATTGTTTTTTCAAAGCTGCAATATCATCATCTTTTCTCTTGATCAAAGCTTCAATACCTTTCACATCTTTAGGATTATGACCCAAACCAATGATTATTTCCTCTAAATTTTTTATTCTATTATCCTTAGCATGGGAGGAGGATTTTTCAAGCTGCAACTGTGTATTAGTATTATCCAAAGAATCCTGCAACTTATGGGTCATCATTGATTTATCCGTCAAAGTAGAATAAATCATCTCACCTGTTTGCTTGTGTAGCTCAATTTGATCTAAAGGATGGATATCCTTTGCTAAGACTTCAAAATTAGTCCTAACGTAATCTGCAGTTGTCTGAGGCTGCTACACCTTGGGCTTCAAATGGCTCATTAACATCTTACCCTGTTGGATGTCATAAGCTGACATCAATCTTTCTTGATTTTTTGGAGCCATCTTCAAATATTGGTTGTACACTTGAAGTCTAAGTGGATCGTTCCTGGCCTTTATATTGATGAATGTTCTTTTGATGTCCCAGGCAGTTTTTACTGGAGGATTGAAAGAAGATATTTCTGCACTTTGTTGCCTCTGTATTCCCTGTTTTTGAAAATTAGTGGATGTCCCACTACCTGTATCTGTTTGCTGACTGTCTTCTCTTCCCTGGCTGTCAGGGATTTTCTGAAATGATTCATCTTCTGGAAGGGGAGTTAATTTCTGCCTTTTAACATCTTGTTGTTCAGAAGAGCCACCAATAGGAGTAGTTGTTTCAGCCTCTCTCTTTTTTCCCTTTTCTATATTCAGAGGAGTTTGTAAAATACAAATTTCTGGCTCACTGATCTGAGTAGGAGGAATTTGTCCTTGACCTTGTTCTTTAGAAGTCTCTGGTTGCTCTGTCATTATGAATTTTTCAATTATTTGTATATCGGGCTCCTTTTCTTTTCCTTTAGATTCTACTGCTACTGTACTAATCTCCTGCAAATTTTGTTGTAAAGTCCTGGCTGAAGAAGATCCCTGCACCTGTCCAAAAGATTCTAGGTCAAGTATCTTTTCAAGATCTTTCATTACATTTTCAACATTGACCTGCTCACTATCTTTTTCAACCAATGTCCCTTATGTCCATTCATCCATATTAGCATATTGTTCTATTTCTGGAATTCTTTGATGGATGTATGGTGACAGTTTATTTTTCATTCTTCTATCACAGATAAAGTTGTTTGGATCATAAGGCACCCAGTAGAAACTCTTTTGTAGTCTGAGATGGTCTTCTAAAATCCTTTCGGCTTCCTTTCCAGCTTCCCTAGAGTTACAAATGAAGGGACCTAATTGGCTCTTGATCCTGAGTTGAGCCTTTTTCTTTGCATTGCAAAAATGAATTATATTCATCTGCCTAAAATATTCTAATGCAAAGAGTCTCATTGGGACATACTTGGGCAGTTTGAATGGGCATAATTCACATCCATATATCATGATCTCTTTGTACTTTTGATATAGGTACCAGTCACCTATCTTGTACTTCTTTGAGAGCCGAAGGATTTTCTTGATTTCATTGTTAATTCTAGGAGGAGAGACTCCTGTCAACAAGGTAGTTGCAGGATGAACAAAAAGGTCAACAAACTCATCATAGGAATAAGGAGAATCAGAGGATTTGTGAGTAATGGCAGACCAAAAGATGACTGACCTAGGATTCCCTTTGGCATCAAGTTTCTTAACATAAAAAGGGAAATTTTCTGACTAAAAGTAAATCATGAGATGATATATGACAGAAGAATACTTGAATACTCTCTCATTCTCAAATCTCATGAACTGGTCATGGATTTTGTCAGCAATATAAGATGAAAAATCGTACTTGACAGCAGGAGGCTGTCCAGGGATAAAAATGGATAACAATACTAGGGTTAACTCATCAACATACTCACTAGTATTGAAGCCCATTATGGAAGATATCATGTCTAAAATAACTCTACCCTCATCAGTAAAGAAAGTATAACTATAAGGGGGAGGGTTTTTAAGCTGATGCTCTGGTAACATGAAGGTTTGGCATAGGCGGTTTAACTCTTCATGGGATAACTTAGTAGATTTCTCAAGTAATTCAGCCATGGACAGGGGAGTGAGAGCTTGACCAGGTTGGAATTGTAGCATTTCATTTATGGACTGAGCAGTTATTGGGAAAGGACATTTTGACTTGGGGATAAAACTGCTCGTTGGTTGGGATCATAATTTGCGTAGCAATAATGGATTAACTCAGGAAAAATATGGACTGAGGGGAGAAGGTACATAGGAATATTTGATTCCCAAAGTCCAAAGATGTCAGAACCATTCAAATAATTGTCTCTGCAGCGGAAAAATATTCGAAGAGGATTCTCACTGAGAAGCAAGTCCTTAATTTGAAAATCCATATCGGCTAAAGGAAAATAATCCAAGTCCTTGTGAGGGGCATTGATGGGCACGACATTTAGAGCTACATGAACTTCCATTTCTGGTTCTTGTGGATTCAGAAATGGAATTTCGGGGTTTTTGTGGAAAAGGGGCACAATTACCAGTTTTGGGAATATAATTGCAGTTCTGGGAACGAAAAAGACCAAACTGAACTTCTTTTCAGACCTTAGTGCAGAATTAAAACTAAAACCATAATTTTTTAGAGAGTTTAGCGGGGAATTGGAATAAATACCTGTTTACGGGAAATGAAACGTGTTTAAACAGGCGCTGGTTATGACAGAAGAACCCTGAAATACTCGGCTTCAATTCTCTTCAACAAGGTAACGGTCAGCAAGCGTTAACAGTTGGTTTTTGAATTTTGTTGCATGGAAGACTAGCTAGCACACGGACCAGTGAAAATGACGCAGACGCAATTTTTTTTATTTACAAAGTCAAAAGGGTGGCGGGTTTTGATTGATGATTGGACCGCTCGCGTAGTGGAAATTCGGACCCGAAAAATATTAGGGAGAATTTGATAAGAAATTCGCGTCACAACTCTCCCTCCGTACGCCAGCCCAACTTCGGACCCGAAAAAGATTAGGGTGGAATTCATTTGGTTTTCGCGTCACAAAATTGGCCGACGTCAGCAGGCTATTTTGGAACGCGAATTTGGTTTGAATTATGGTTTATCGCCGTTTGAAGTCCGACAGGCTCAAATTAAGAACAATTTTGTTTGATCCCATCTTATAAGTACATAAACAACAAGCCAAGTGGCAGAAGTGTCCGTGAAAGAAATTCATAGTCTTCATGGTTTTCCTAAAGTAATAGTAATAAGAAAATTTTGGAAATAATTATTTAATATGAGTGGAGAAACACTAGCTTCCATGAGTTCTACATATCAAACACAATCAAATGGTCAAACAAAAATAGTTAACAAATGTTTTTAAGGTTATCTACAATGTTACTCTTTAGAAAAGCAATCTTAATGGATGAAGTGGGTTCGTCAAGGAAGAATGGTAATATGATACTACCTATCACACATCTACTAAAATTTCCCCATTTAAGGGCCTTTATGGATATCCAACTCCTAGTATCTCATACTTTTTGCAAGATAAGTCCAAAGTATAGGAAACAGAGTCACATATGGAAAATACTAAAGAAACTTTGAAAATTATTATGGGAAACCTTCAAATGACATGAAACATGATAAAACAACAAGGGGAACAACATTGAAGTGAAAGATAATTTGAGGGTAATTGGGTATTTTTTAGATTATAGCATTATAAGCAATCTTCATTCAAGAAAAAGAAGAATAAATAATTAGCTCAAAATGCAATGTGGAAAAATTCGAAGTCGGGATTAAATCGGCAAGGGTCAAAAAGTTGAAATACTCGATAAAGTCGGGAGTTTTTTGAAAAAGTCGGCAAAACTAAAAAAATACAAAAATATTCATTTTTGGAAAAAATCTTGATTTTTTCAAATCTCTGAATTCTGGTAGCCATAAGCTTCAGTGTAAACTTGGTAGCCAATGATGCCCTGGTAGTGATTATCCTACGAGTTTCGGGGTTAACTGTTTGATAGAACCCTTGTACATAATATAGGCAACGGAACCGAGAAAAGGAGCGGAACTCTGCATCAGAGTATGGCGGAACCATAATCGTAGCAAATATATATATATATAATTGAAATTGTGGAGAACAGAACCATAGTCTTAGTAACAAAAAATATATATATATATATATATATATATAATTGAAATCGTTGGAGAACGGAACCCGGAGTAAAAGCGTTGGATCGGAACCTGGAGTGGAGAACGGAACCTTGCGACAGGAACAGTGAAGTGGTTTAGCGTGAACAGTAAAGGCCGTAAGTAGATTTCATCGCACCGCCTATCGACCATAAGTGGTATTGCCCGGAGGAGCAGCGATTCCATTGATTGATCAACACGTGTCCTCGAACGACATTCCAAAATCGTCGTTTAACGTGCGCCATCGCGCATTAACTATCGTACCAGGACACGGAACGAAATGGACAGGAGCCGTCGATCTGGTGGGCCGACATCTGACGGTGATCGCTTGCAGGACCCGCACGAAGTTTAATGGAAGAGCCCGGGGGTTAACAAAGGTACAGTGTGTGCGTTTTATTGGTCTTTGATTCTATTGTGGGCCTGGGGCAGAGTCATATACAATGAATTTGGTTTATATTGTTTATTAAATTCTGACGGGTTATTAATATACAGTGGAAGACTAAGGTTTCTAATTAATAAAAGATTGTCGATTATCTAATAATATATGAGTGGATATATTATATATAATGACTGTATATGTGAAGGGCATCGTAATATGTATATGGAATATGCATATATGGTTAAACGTGCTGAGGGTAAATTTGCATGGTTTTAATAACCAAAGTATTATGTTGATTATAATAGTTGTATATGGTTAATTGGCGTGATATGAAATATGAAATATGTGAGCGGGGCCTAATACATGTACATGTAATGGACTGTCGGATTATAACTAAAGAATTGAGATATTAAAAATGAGCAGACTTGTTTTTATTAAGTTTGCCAGTGTGGAATAAAGAGAACATGCGAGAGTGCCCGGATTGGGAAAATGATTGGACAATGAAATTTTGGGATGCATTTACACACAGTTAAGTGAAATATTGAAAAGTACTGGGAGTATGGTTGATTTATTAACACTCCAGATTTAAGCATTGAAACTGCCAGCGTAGAACAAAGTAGAGATTGTGAGATTTCCCGGACTTGGGAAATGATTGGGCATGAAACTTGAATACAATTATGAAAAAGAAAAAGAAGAGGAGAGCATGCAGAGATCCACAGAGATTACAGGTTTGACAGGAATATGTACAGGAATGAGTTGGACAGGTGAATAAGCACAGAAAACAGGGAATATGCAGATGACAGTGAAAAAAGTGTATGCAGAACAGGTTCTTAATATCAGTAGGAAAAGACAAATCCAGTAAAGCCAAAATCCAGAAAAGGAGCTGAGTGAAATTGAAATATGTAATTAAAAATGTGAATGTAAATGTTGTAATTAATTTTTTTATTGTTTGTGATGCAAAGGCAAGTATCCTAAGGAAAAGACAAAATCCCACTGTAGCATGGAAATTTGTACATATTTCTATAATTTTAAAATGAGTTGGTTAAAAGAAATGAGAAGGTAGAAGGCAAAAAGTCAGGACTACTCACTTCAAATTCCCTGAGGAATGTAAAGAGTCATGTGATGAACTCTATATATAATATCACATTGATATGCACAAGAGAGGTCAGAGAAGGAGAGACAGCAAATATTGAGAATGCAGAATATAGAAGAATAAGGCAAAGAAGATTAAGAGAAGAAGAGCAGAAAGAGAAGCTACAGAACAGAGTTGATATCTGAAGTAAATCAACAAACATTCAGTTTGATAAATTGAGGAAGTTGGAGCTTCCCTATCAAGTTGCAGCTTGATAGCTGTCAGCTGTAGCTGACTAAGGTTGAAGCCTCCTGTAGGTTGGTGCCTGCAGAAAACTGAAGGGAGTTGGTGCTTCCTTGCAAGTTGTAGCTTGCAGAATTGAGGTTGGAGCCTCCTGTAGGTTGGTGCCTGCAGAAAAACAGTGGTGAGAAGGAGTTGGAGCTTGCCTTTGCATCACAACAATAATAAGATGTGGTTTTCTCCCTTTATGGGTTTCCACTTATATCTGGTGTCTCTGTGCATGATATTTATGTATTGATCTGATATGTATCATCTGCTTAATACCTGCTGCTCTCCTATTAAGTCTACTACTATATTATACTAATACTTGCTGCTTACATTCTAAGACTACTCACACATTAAATTAAATTAAAAGATTAGGAATGTGTTAAACTGATTCACCCCCCCCCCCCCTCTCAGTTTAACTAAAGTTTCAACAGAATATAGAATTACAAGATCTTCATATTAGTATGAACCTTTAAAAAAATGACTCCCATTGCTAAAAACCACTTTTAAGTTGTAACAGGCAAACTAAACAACTATCACAACATTTGGCAACTTCTGGAGCATTAAGAGAGAAACAACCAAAGAGAAATAAAACCACAATCCTCATTTTAATGAGACCGGACTATATATTTGCATTAAGATAATAGAAAGAAATCAGGACTATATTAAGGCCAGCACAAAACAATCTTTAACCAGTGTCTCTCGCGGCTTTCAGGTTGCCATGCTAGAGGTTGCATATTTTTAATTTAAATTCTTGACCTCTCATGCCCATCTATGAATGCATCCAATGGGATATCTACATCAAATGCTCCTTTATATCCCCAAAAAAAAATTCCCTACTACAAGAGCACTAGTATTGATGGATCACCCCACACCATCCCACCCACTAGAAACGGTGAAAAAGGAAACCCGAGAAAACTTCTGAAATATCTCAAGATGACTATATGGGTGGTTCTTATGAATCAACCAACCATTGAGAACATGCTCATCAATCCAAACCATGAGTATTATGTGACAATATTCAAGCAGGCACTGAATCGGATTTCTGAAGCTATGTTAGAGAAACCCTAAACTCTCACTGAAAATAGGTGAAATGTGGCACCACTCAAAGATTGACATGTGCCAATTGGTACAAGTGGTAGAAAATTGGCATGCTCAAACAACAAGATGATGCAGGAATGACATGAGGGAGAAAATATCAGAAAAGCCCCAAATCTGGAGAACTAAAGCTCATCACCAACCTGAGATTGACAACTTTACATTATGTAACCTATGAAATCGTAAATGGAGAAATCATAGTAACAATAAAGTAACCTATGTAACAATAAAGTCGGATTCATCCTGGGAGTGGTAATGGGAGAAATCATAGTGAACAACAAGAAACATGCAGATTTGCTTACAATCAAATAGATGAAAAAACACATACAAAAAACCTAGATAATAATCATGAACAAGCTTAATATTGAATTATGAACTGTAAAGGAACTTACAAAATGTGACATTACGAACCTGGTCAAGCGCACAAGAAAAAATATCCTAGAGATGACCCTGGTTGACAAGTTGTATTGCTCATGATTCAAGAGGATTTGTACCTGCACTCCCAAGTCAATCAAATTCCATCATTATCTATACAATAAATACAAGTAATTGATGTAGTATTTTTTACTCTAAGATGCATTATTATGATAATGTTAGAACATATGTTGAAAATTTCAAAACATACCTGAATAAGCTCCTCTTTGTTTCAAGAACAATTTATTGGAGTCGCATGAACTTGGAACAAGCCTCCCACGATCTGAAAGAGTAGCAACTAAGTCAACAGTGACTTTTTTGTTGCTACGCTGGATCAAGGGAGGTTTGCTCCAAGATTAAATCGCTCCAATAAATTATTCTCTACTAAACGGGTCCAACCACGTGAAGGTGGAAGCTCTTATGGCCCCTCCCCCCCCCTCACATCACTCTCAATTCCCCAATACCCAATCTATATTTCATTTTTTACTTTCATGAGCATAAAAAAAAATATTCAATAACTAATAAAAAACAATTCAACAAAAAGTACGCAAGGAAACATTGCAATTAATGCTTGACATAAAAATAGTATGATAAATGAGTTTTTTATAAAACGCAAAAAAACGTTCCAAGTATGGTAACGTTTGTCTTATAATAATACAATATTTTACATTGTCAAATTTTCTTTTTCTTCTTCCTATTTTTAAAGCTCCTAATTACATCATCAATATCATCGTGCTCTGCTCCTGTTTCGTGCCTTTCAACCCGCACTGCTGACCTAGTTGCGTATTCACGATGTCTGGGCTCATCCAGTGACCGGGCATCGCCTACAAAAACAGATAATATTAAATTTTAATTGTCAGTTTTTAAATATCATTGAACTAGTTCGGTAATATTAATAAAAAAAATTGCAATGAGATTATTTACCTGGTGCACCAGTTGTCGGCGTTGACCTAGTTGGGTAGTCACGATGTCTGGTCTCATCCAGTGACGGGGCATCGCCTACAAAAGCAGATAATATTAAATTTTAATTGTCAGTTTTTAAATATCATTGAACTAGTTCGGTAATATTAATAAAAAAAATTGCAATGAGATTATTTACCTGGTGCACCAGTTGTCGCCGCTGACCTAGTTGCGTAGTCACGATGTCTGGTCTCATCCAGTGACGAGGCATCGCCTACAAAAACATATAATATTAAATTTTAATTGTCAGTTTTTAAATATCATTGAACTAGTTCGGTAATATTAATAAAAAAAATTGCAATGAGATTATTTACCTGGTGCACCAGTTGTCGCCGTTGGGACTGTTGCCCTGTCTTCCTCTCTGGTGGTAAGATCCTCAAAGGAAACATTCTCTGTCATTTAAACAAAAAAAGTTATAAGGACAACCATCAAGGTATAATTAGAAAAAATTATAAGTGGAAATTAATTACCGTCACGACCCTCACTGATAGCAGCATTGTCGGCCTGGTCCCCACTACAATGATCAGGTTGCACGTGAGGATCATCTACATCTGGCTCTAAAACTGGGTTATTTGCCTCGTCGGTAGTGCTGCTCCCCTGATTTAAACAAAGTTGTTAGACATTAAATTTATGAACGAAAACAAACATATTGAAAGGTTAATGTTTTACCTTATCAGGCATTCTGGATCTTGGGACCTGCCCCAAGCTTCTGCGACGTTCAACTACGGCTTGATAGCCGAAATGGAAAGCGATATTTTTATCTTCCTCTATAGTTTATGTTCCGAAGTCATCACCCTACATTACATATGATTGTGTATTTTTAATCATATTTGATAGGATTACAAAAACGTTGGAAGGCGATACAATTAATTATAAGATGTTTAGCTACTTAATTACAATTCTTGCGACTAATTTCAAGTATCCGCCCTGGCCTAGCTTGTGATGGCCCTTTTTTTCAATCCTAGCTTTGGTTGCCTTCGAGGTGTCAAGCAACCTAGCATCAAAATATTGAAGTCAGATATGACGTAACACACTTTTATTTTAGACATAGAGAAAATTAAAGCTATTGAATTAAAGTTGTAATTTACCTTGCGGGTCCAGTTGGCATTTTTCCTTCTTTCTTTGCCCTTTTCTCTTTTCCTTCATGGATGAGTGCTCTCCACTCACTCTCTGGAACTGTGAGAGGATGCTCGTATCTAGGGTTAAATTGCAATTGCATCCTATAGGTGTCCTTGGTATATTTCAAATATTTGCCGGCTACCCAAGCCACCGTTGTTCTGTCAAATGTGCCGACCCCAAAAAGGGCTTCTAGATAATCTAGAAGTTCTTTTTTCAGGTTGGAATTCTGGGAATTCCACCTTGTGCATATGGTTGGGCCAAAAATTACCAACGCATGGCTCTCCAAAAACCTGTAGAACTCATTGTTTCCTACACAGAAAAAAAAAAAGATATTATCATTAATTTAAAAATAAAAATCATGATAAATATGTTTTAGATAAAGTACATGAAATAGTTAAAATATTAAAATTTACCTGGGAGTTGTACGTGCTTTATGGGGACACCTTCACCGTTCACCAACAACGTGCCATTAATGGTCCCTGTGGAGCTGACACGTGTAGCTCCAGGAAACGCAATAATGTAGTTGGCCATATCAGCCTCATCATTGCCAACACGTTCAGCGGTTGGCTGGGTGTCTGCTTGGGCAGGGTGTGTTTCTTGGCTAGCACCTAAAGGAGTAGAAGGTGTACGAGAGGGTTGTAGGGCAATCTCTTGCCCTTGTGTCCCACTACCACCAACACCGGGTTCAGCAAATGCCAGAAAACGCTACATACAAAAGAACTTTTTGTTAGTTTAGTCAATGTAAAAATTAAAAATCAAACTATCACAATTCATCTCATGCAGAACAAAAAAATATCCTTTTGACTTTTTATTATTACCTGATATCTTTCTAGCTGGCTCATAAGATGTTTTATCCTCTCTTCTGTTTCAGGTGTTTGAGGCATGTCTATCAAAGTATTAAATTCCGACCTTGCATCTCGTGCCTTTTTTTGCAACAAGAACACTGGAGATAGGGATGAAGAAATCTCTTCCTCAAAGAGGGAATCATCAGGCGTACCATGGCTAGGTGTTTGCATATTTGAACAAAATTAATATTATTTCAATTATGTAAATAACTAAAATACCTAAAGATAGAGCAATGCTGGCACTTTACATGTTCTTCCGCTGGCCTCTTTCCGCGATCATCCTGTCTCGGGGTTGTTCCTGCACTGCTCTGATCAGTCTGCCACATTGCATTAAAATTATAAATGTAAAAACTTGAAAACAATATCTAACTTGAAAACACAAAATGAAAACTGAAATAATTTCTAATAAGACACCGGACGACAGAGTTAGAGTTTCAAATATGCCTTGCATTGAATTCAGTCCTGGAAACATGTCATTTCACATTAAGGCACCCAAACAAGAGACGAGTTGACACTGAAGACCTTATTGAATATATTGTTGGAGCAACTTCTAGTAAACTTGTTGTGAAGACCTTGAGGACATTTTTGGAGCAACATTGTTGAAGCTGATGGTATAGCATTGTTGGAGGCGATCTTGAAGGGCCTTGAAGTGAAGCTTTTGGAGCAACTATTGAAAAATCCTTAGAGCATTTAAGTAAGGCACTTTCTATCTTCCATCACCTTTTTCCTTTCAATATCCTTTAAACGATTTTGTTGATATTTAATGTTTGAAATCACGTTATAATTCCTTGATTATATGTGTTTGGGGACTTTCCCTTTGAAATTACCCAAAAATACCATGGCAATTTTATCTTCAGGATGCATGTCTGACCCTATTGTTCAATATTTTGATTGATAGTAGTAAACATAGAGAGTTAGGGGGCTCTTGACTTGGTTTGGTTGGGCCATTAGATCCCTAACATCTACTAGGAAGAACCCCCCTTGAGTTGGAGGAGAGCTAGCCCGAAGTGAAAAGAGGTTGGTGAGGTGACAATGGGGCTATTGAATTACACATGGTATCACACTTTAGCTTTAGGACTTTATCTTGAGAAGTGCGAGATTTTGCTATATCAATTCTCAAATTGTTTAAAACACTATTGTTAAGAACTAATAAGAAGTGATGTTGAGGGGTTTTTGGGTATAAGAAACAATACCATTTAAAAACTAGGGTTCTTAGTCCTTGGCATTCCTTCACTTGGGCCTAGGGGCACACTAGAATAATTTCACACTAAACCATGCAAACTTAAAAGTAACTTAACAGATCCATAAAGTAATAATAATCATAATTCCTAATTTCCTGTTGTACGATATGATGCAAATTATTCAAACATGAAGCAATGAAGACATGCAATGTCTGAATTTCAAGATTGATGAACCAATACAAGAAGTTAGAAACTACAACTTTGATTCAATACTCTGTGTTGTTGGATCAAGTATGATTTAGTCCCATACTATGATTTATTACCATACATTTAACAAGTTGTTGGATCAAATCCATTGGCAATATCATGTTTCCTATTCAATCGAATTTATCTCGGTTATGGTAGGTAGGAAGGTTTTCCCTTTGTATTAATAGGGCACTTCTAGCTTGCATTTCTATTATATCTTTCAAATTTAGTGTCGTTTCAATTAGGGCATGAATTTTTGCAACTTTCAAGGTGAGAATGAACAAAGACAAATTTTTTTGATGGATGACTATATATGACTCCATGGCCAGAGGAAAAGGCACTAATCTACTTCTTCAAATATCTATAGTTCTCATTCACCTCATACGGAGATGGTCCCTGATTTTGAGCCAAATGTTGCAGCAAAAAGTTTTCCCCCTCCATAATTTGATATTCAATGGAAATTTCTTAAATTGATGATGGGGCATGATTATGGAACATTGGCACATACATATGTAATGGAATTCCAAGATCATGATATATGTTTGCATATTTTTATGGAGGTGGTGGAGCAAAAAAGAGCTCAAATAGAGATGAAATTTTTCACATAAAAAGGACTATGGGCTTGACTAATGGTTCCATTTAAAAAATGATATCTAGACAGAGAATAAGTGTAGCATGCAAACATGCATTGAAAATCCATCTGAGTTTGCATTGTATTTCTTATGATGGATTCAAATTTGGGTTTCAAAATGCCAGGTTATGGCATGATTTTGTCGAGAAACCCTTAGTTGGATTCTCATGTTGTTTTAATTTATATTTTAAGTTTGTTTTGCAATCTTTGGGTGATAGTAACTCATGAACTAGGTTACCAATGTGTAACAATCATATTTCAAGAATAAAGTTGTGATTCTTTTATATTATTATTATTATCTATTAGCTACGAGTATTGACACCTAATGCCTGGAATTTTGACATCTTGATAGCATGGATAATTTAGAAAATGTTTCTAGTAATGTTAACATAATAACTATCATTATGTGTCTTCACTTTTGTCACCATAATAGACCTGTGATATGGACTCATCACACAACTTCATATGCTATGTCCAAACAAGTTCAAACTGGTTGAACCTACCTCATAGTGTGGTTATTAAGGACAAGTTGCTTGGTATATAACTCGATAGCATAGACCGCGTTGCAGTTCTAAAAAGAATCCTCAAGTGTAAAAAAAACTTCACAATATGTTCTACTATAAAGCCTTTTGGGATACCTGAAATAATATATGTATCATTGATGAATTTTAAAGTATGACAAGATCCAGAGGGAAAGGAAATCAATGGAAGAGTGATCCACCAATGAGAACCTAGAATTTAGCATCATATGAGTTAGAGTCTAGGAAATTGAACCCCTATAATTTTAATTAGTGATGAAGGACATCACATAGGTAATTATATTTTCATGTAGAATAATCTGTTAATTCAAATTTAAACTACATAATATGAAAGGCATACCAAAAATTTTTCCACGTAAGTCCAAACAACCTATAAAAAGGGAAAACCTTCTTTTTCCATGGGAAATAATTTACCTTTCCTTTTTCAAGATAATCTAAATCAAAAAAAATATGAACTATACTGTTCTCATGTTGGTTTAATTTATATTTTAAGTTTGTTTTGCAGTCTTTGGGTGATAGTAACTCATGAACTAGGTTACCAATGTGTAACAATCATATTTCAAGAATAAAGTTGTGATTATTTTATATTATTATTATTATCTATTAGCTATGAGTATTGACACCTAATGCCTGGAATTTTGACATCTTGATAGCATGGATAATTTCGAAAATGTTTCTAGTAATGTTAACACAATAACTATCATTACGTGTCTTCACTTTTGTCACCATAATAGACCTGTGATATGGAATCATCACACAACTTCATATGGTATGTCCCAACAAGTTCAAATTGGTTGAACCTACCTCATAGTGTGGTTATTAAGGACAAGTTGCTTGGTATATAACTCGATAGCATAGACCGCGTTGCAGTTCTAAAAAGAATCCTCAAGTGTCAAAAAAACTTCACAATATGTTCTACTATAAAGCCTTTTGGGATACCTGAAATAATATATGTATAATTGATGACTTTTAAAGTATGACAAGATCCAGAGGGAAAGGAAATCAATGGAAGAGTGATCCACCAATGAGAACCTAGAATTTAGCATCAGATGAGTTAGAGTCTAGGAAAGTGAAACCCTATAATTTTAATTAGTGATGAAGGACATCACATAGGTAATTATATTTTCATGTAGAATAATCTGTTAATTCAAATTTAAACTACATAATATGAAAGGCATACCACAAATTTTTCCACGTAAGTCCAAACAACCTATAAAAAGGGAAAACCTTCTTTTTCCATGGGAAATAATTTACCTTTCCTTTTTCAAGATAATCTAAATCACAAAAAATATGAATTATACTGCACACATTCTTGGATAATGTGAAAGTGGAAAAGGAATACCCTACACAAGTGATGCACACATGTACATTTGAACACTAAAAGATTTTTGTAGTTGAAATGCAATGCTTGTTTTCATTTAAATGTAGGGTTTTTAAAGCAGGGAGAAATAATGGCTGCCAAATTAATAAGAGTTTCTTTGGGAAAAATTTAAATCTTGTATTGGGTGATGAAGATAATAGAAGGTATTTAATCTTGATTCTTGACATCTAGAGAGAACCCTACAGCCTAACACAATCCAATGGAATTGACCAAAAAAACCCAAATAGAGTCAACCCTACTATAGGAGGAAGGGCTTGCAGTAAGAACTTACCATTTTGCAAGAGCTGAGGGCAAATGTTGTTCTGCAAGAGCTAAGGGCGAACGCTGAGGGCGAATGATGAGGGAAAATGCTGGTCTGCAAGAGCTGAGGGTGAATGCAGGGCGAATGTTATTCTGAAAGAGCTTAGGGCGAATCTAGGGCGAATTCTGTTCTGCAAGAGCTCAGGGCGAATGCTGAGGGCGAATGCTGTTCTGCAAGAGCTCAGGGTGAATGCTGTTCTGCAAGAGCTGAGGGCAAATGCTGTTCTGCAAGAGCGGAGGGCGAATGCGCACGTGATATCAGACGTTAATGTAGCACACATGTACATTTGAACACTAATAGATTTTTGTAGTTGAAATGCAATGCTTGTTTTCATTTAAATGTAGGGTTTTTAAAGCAGGGAGAAATAATGGCTGCCAAATTAATAAGCGTTTCTTTGGAAAAAATTTAAATCTTGTATTGGGTGATGAAGATAATAGAGGGTATTGAATCTTGATTCTTGACATCTAGAGAGAACCATACAGCCTAACACAATCCAATAGAATTGACCCAAAAAACCCAAATAGAGTCAACCCTACTATAGGAGGAAGGGCCTGCAGTAAGAACTTACCATTTTGCAAGAGCTGAGGGCGAATGTTGTTCTGCAAGAGCTGAGGGCGAACGCTGAGGGAGAATGTTGTTCTGCAAGAGCTGAGGGTGAATGCTGAGGGAAAATGTTGTTCTACAAGAGCTGAGGGTGAATGCTGAGCACGAATGTTGTTCTGCAAGAGCGGAGGGCGAATGCACGCGTGATATCAGATGTTAATGTAGCTATTGCGACGGATACGAAACAATAAAATCATTTTTATGTAGCACACATATAAGTTTTGTATTTTTATTTAGCGCGCATATAAGTGTCATTATACCGACGGCGGAAAAGGCGTCGCTATTGCGACGAAGGCTTCCAAACGTCGCAATTGCGACACTTAGACATTGTGTCGCACTTGCGACGTTTGGAGGCAGTCGTCACAATAGTGACGCTTTGGGCCATAGTGTCGCAATTGTGACGTCTTCCTCCAAACGTCGCAATTGCGACACTTTTATAAGTGTCAGTATTGCGACACTTTTCTATAAACGTCGATATAGCGACGGTTTCAGGCGGGATGGAAAAAATCTGGGGAAATTTCCGACATTTGGTCAAAACCGTCGGAACCAAGTGTCGGAATTTCCGCCAAATGTAGTAGTGTTCGGGTCATATTGCATCTCATGAGGGTGTTAAGGTAGACCCTAACAAAATTAAATCCATTAAGGAATGGAAAGTCCCCACAACCATAAAATAGTTGTGAGGATTTCTCGAGTTAACAAGGTATTATCGCAAGTTTGTTAAGAATTATGGGAGATTAGAAGCACCTATAACAACATTATTGAAGAAAGATGTATTTTCATGGACTCCTGAAGAAATTAAGGCCTTTGAACATCTTAAAGAGGAAATGTGCCTAGTACCAGTCTTAGCTATGCCAGACTTCAAAAAAACCTTTATTGTGGTACGTGATGCCTCAGGAAATGGAATTGGTGTTGTTTTAATGCAAGAAGGAAGACCCATTGCTTTTGAAAGTCATCCAATCAAAGGAAAGTATTTACAAAAGTCTATTTATGAGAAGGAAATGTTGGCAATACTACATGCACTAAAGAAATGGAGACCTTACCTAATGGGAAGACACTTCAAGGTAAAAACTGATCATGATAGTCTTAAACACTTTTTGGAACAGAGACTATCTTTAGAAGAGCAGCAAAAATGGGTCACAAAGATGTTGGGTTATGACTTTGAAATCGTCTACAAAAAAGGAAGCTAAATGTTGTTGCAGATGCACTCTCAAGAAAGGATGAAGAGGTGTAAGCATTTCTTTGTCCCATTTCTATTATCCAACTAGATTGGATAACCAAAGCAAGGGATGAATGTGAGATAGATGAAGAAGTGTGAAATCTTATTCAAAATTTGCAACAAGATCCTAGTACATCGAATACATTTAGTTTGGAAAATTATTCCTTATGGTACAAATATTGCTTATATATTTTCAAAAAATCCCAACTAAAACAAAATATTCTTTTGGAATCACACACTTCTCCTTTAGGAGGACACTCAAGATTTTTAAAAGCTTACCACAGGGTGAAGAAATAATTTTTTTGGGATGAACTCAAATATGATATTTAAAATTTTGTAGTGGAATGTTTGGTTTTCCAGAAAAATAAAGTTGAGACAATTAAGACTCCGGTTCTTGTACAACCTTTATCCATTCCAAGTTAACGTTGGGAGGAAATTTCAATGGATTTTATCACAAGTTTACCTAAGTCCAAAGGAAGGAGTGTCATCATGGTGGTAGTTGATATACTTACCAAGTATGCACACTTTTGTGCATTATCTCATCCATTTAAAGCAAGTACAGTTGCTACTACATTTATGGAAACAATTCAAAAGCTACATGGAACCCCAAAGATTATTGCAAGTGACAGAGATCCCATTTTTACTGGAAATTTTTGGACGGAATTATTTTCTTGTTTGGGTACTCAACTAACTCATAGCTCATATTATCAACCTCAATATGATGGTCAATCTGAGATAGTGAATAAATGTTTGGAAGGATATCTTCATTGTTTTGTATCTGATAAGAAACACAATGGGTCAAGTGGTTACCTCTTGTTGAATGGTGGTATAACACTTCCTTCCATACTATAGAAAAAATGACCCCATTTATGGCACATTATGGATATCATCTGCCATCTATCACATCTTCTTTAAGAGAAAATTCTAAGGTTCAATCAGTGGAAGATGAAATCGAGTATCAACAATAAGTTCTCCAACTCTTAAAGGATAACCTAAATTTGGCACAAAATTGAATGAAACAACAGGCATATCATCATCGCAACGAGAGAAGTTTTGATGTAGGAGACTAGGTATTTTTACGGCTACAACCATATAAACAAATGTCCCTCAAGTAAGCTAAGAAGGATACTAAATTATCGCCAAAGTACTATGGTCCTTACAAGGTGTTGCAAAATATTGGTAATATGGCATACAAGTTGGAGCTTTCTACTTCTTCGCGGGTGCATCCAGATTTATGTGTTTCATGCTTAAAGAAGGTTATAGGGGACAAATTTCCAATTCAAACAATATTTCCAAAACTTGATGAGGAATGAAAAATCATATTGGAACCTGAAGCAGTCATGGAAACAAGCACTCAACAGCTATGAAATCGATCAATTTTAGAGTATCTCATCAAATGGAAGAACTTACCGACTGAAGATTCTACATGGGAGCATGATAATTTTATACAGAAGAATCTGGAGCTACTCAAGCGCTAAGGACAACACTTTGTTGAAGGATAGGGGCATATTAGGTCCCTATATTACTAGTATAGTCCCTTATTGTTGTTAGTGTAACCCCCTTATTGTTATTGTTGTACCCCTATAACCCCAATATTTTTATTATTGTGCCAGTACATTATTATTGTTAGGTAAGCTAGGATTATATTGTGACCCCATGAACTCCTATATATAGAAGGAGGTTTTGTTCATTTGTATCATCCAAGAATTGTTCATTTATGTAATGTATTGGAGGTTTCCCCCTCGAAGTGGCTATTTCTAAGGCGTCGATCTCTCTTTTCTTCTATTTTTGGAGCTGGTTTTATAATAGATTCAAAAAATGTATGGAAATCTTCCATTTTTAAGGCATGTCCTTATTATGATGGAATTCTTTGATATCATAGTTTAGACTAGATATTTTCGATGTAACTTGGGAAGAACAATTTTGGGAATGTTACATTTAATAATAAATCATATAAAGGTAATTGAATGATTTTGAATCCTTGTGGTAGGGTTTTAGAACTATAGAAGAATATGAATAAGGATTTATGGAATTATTGAGGTATGTCCCTTATTTAAATGGTGAAATGTTAAGATTAAACAAATATGTGTTTGGGTTGTGTTAGAATATTTTGTCACTGATGTCAAGCATTGGTGTTAAAGGTGTCATTGATGATATTTATTTCAATTTTTTTTTTCATTAGATGATTTCAAAAGATTTCTCTTTGAATAGCCACGATCATTGGTTGCAAGAAGATGGTGACAAAGGCACAGGTGGTTGTAATAATTAGGGTCAAGGTGCAGAGACTTTGGAGCCAATTCCAAGTTAGTAGATCCTCTAAAGTGTTATTGGAAACCACTTAGTTAGATAGAGCTTTGAAAGAGATTTTTGGTTGTATATAGAAGTTTAAAAATGGCCTCTTGGATCAAAATTTATTGCCAATCAAAGATCAATATGCCCAAAGTTAAAGGTTACAACCTTAAATTGGTGGTAGGGTCAAATTGGTGGAAGTATGGAAATTTCATTGGAGTCATTGTAAAAGTAGCTAAATCAAGTGTTGGGAGGATGTGGCATATAAAACAACTAAAAAAAGAGTTCTTATTCGCCATCGAAAGTCCCACTACACAACTCATCTCGATAGTAGTTCCCCAAAAGTTACCAAAGTCACGCACAAAGGAGAACACTAGGGATTATGTAACTCTAGTAGGATTTCAACAGAATTAATAAGTTATGATTGGTGGAGTGGGAGGCTCTACTTGATTACTCATCCCAGGATGCCTTCCCTGGAAGAACCAAAGTTGCACGTGAAGGTGAAATTTCAGGATGACGTAAGAATAGGAGTATGTCAGTAGGCAGAAAAGATAGAGAATGGTGCATGTTGTAGTGGGAGATCCCCATGGATAACTCATCCCAAGATGTATTCCATAGAAGAATAAAAAATAGGCACAAAGGTGAGAAGCCAAGATAAAAAGGCACTAGGAATATGTGGTAGTTGGTGCAGCAAGAAATATTGCCCGAGAACCTTAAATTTTAATAAAGGAAATCATTGAAAAACAAAGGCTCGGTACCCCTTCTGCCTTTGTACTTGTGATGACACTTGGCATGATTTTTATTGGCTTGATGATAGTGGAATGATGAAATAATCACATGGTGACACATGGCATGTTTGTTTGACATTTTTAGGTGACCAAGTGGGAAAATCCGGGTGACACATGTCACCAATCAAGAAGCACCACATGGAATTGATGATATAAGCATGACATCATATGGACATGTCATCTTGGAAGTGAAACCCCCTAAGTTTTTAAAGCAATACATGCACGGCTTTCTAGGATGACTAGGATCCAGGACACGATGGATCACATGTTGGAATGACAACTCACCTCGACATTTTGTGATTGGTCCACGAGCCCAGCAATGGTCCCAACAGGATACACCATCCTGAACAAAGGAACTCAGAGGGTTTCCAATGAGTGCATGCAAATTCCTTCGAGCTAACTAGAATCTAGGACAGGTAGAATACATAGTGGCATATGGATTAGATATGAATACCACTATTGAGAAGGAACATAGAAAGGTGGGTTCCCATAGGAACACGTAGTCATGGATACATTGCCTCAAAAGAATATTTAAAGGGCACATGGGAGGTAGCTCCAGGATAACTAGACTCTGGGACAGGTGGAATACATGGTGGCAAGGAAGTGGCATCCTGACAAAATATTATTGGACCGAATTTCAGGCAGGTGATAGTCCATGGTGAAAAGTGATGCCATCTCGGAGGAAACACAATCCTCAGAAGAAACCACTTGCACTCCACTAAGTTTTTGCTGAAATGGCGAAAGTCGAGAAACATGAAGATTAAAAACATGAGACAAAAATAGTTCCATTTCAAGAATGATGTGGTAGACAAGTCACCCAGACGATTATTTTATTGGTCACAACATCAACCAGGTGGACCCATAGGAACACATAACCTCGAAGATAACTTTTCAGAGGAAAGGATCTCTACAGTAATCAAGTGAGCACTATAGAGTCTTTTCCAAGAGATTTTTCGGTGAGAAATGAACATCAGGGGCTAACAGTCGACACCAAGACTTCATTATGCGGGGATGTTTATACCATGATATGGAATATTATGAAATATATTAAGCCCTTGGGGCTTAGAACAATTGATTCTCAACAGACGATTATATGTGACATTTTTATATATAAAGTGCTTAGGCCCAGAGTAGATCTATAATCTTGATTTAAGCCTTACATGCCTATGTTGAAGTCTTAGTGCTACTGGTTAAGACCTTCAGTATTATGGATGGATGGGTTGAAAACTTGTAAATTTTGGCATTATGTGCCAAATTTGATGAAATCCACTAATCCAATAGTGCGTAAAATTTTTGAAATGCGGCAATGAATGAGTTGGAAATAGTAATGGTAGAGTTGAAAAAGTTAGAGGCATATTTGGAAAATTGGCTAAATTTGGAAGTCAACCAAATTAATAATTAGAACCTCTGCTAAAACCTGTAACTTACCAGAATGGAGAAAAACAACAATTTAACTTAGCTTTTCTCAGAGAGACAGTAGAGAAGAGATTGAAAAATTCAATACCACATTAATAATACTTAATAGAAGTAGGGAAAAAGAAAAAGAAAAAATATTTATGCATGATGAAGAGTTTCAAATAACTAAAGTTTTAATTCAAAATATCAATCCAAAATCGTTTATAAGTAGAATTCGAGAAACAAAGATAGTGGTTTTTGGTGGAAGGAGATGCATAATGTTAGTATGCATCAGGGGTGAATCAAAGATCGATTTTGGTATCTGAAAGGTGTTTCAAAATCAGAGAATGAATTTTTGAATGATGTTTTGATGTGTTCAAAAAATATGTTTTATGGTGAAATTAGCAATTGATAAGGATTGATGTTGGTAGTGTGTATGGTTGGTTAATTAGTGATAAGAGACTGATGAAGGTGATTTAATGGTGTTTGTGGTGAGTGGTTGAGGTGATAAATTTATTCATTTATGAAATGAAGTGTACTTCAAGATTTGAGTTTGAAAATTGTATGAAAGGTGAATCAGGGAGGTGTGGTAGCTTGCAGATTAGGGTAAATAGTAGTCCCTTTCAATAGTTGTTAATAAACTAGCAAGTGTAGTAGTCCCTTTCAGTAGTGGATGATAAAAGAGTATGGGTAGTATTCAATTTTAGTGAAATTTGATAAATGATCAGGGCAACATTCCATTTCATTGGAACCTGATAAAAAATCAAGGATAGAAGTTCCTTTTAGTAGCAACTGATAAACCTGCAACTGGAATCTTGTGGGGTAGTGATGTAATAACAAGTTGTAGATTATGTTTTCAAAAGTAATAAATAGAAGACTATTTTTTCACATGAGTATGAAAATGATTATGTTGTTATTTTTTCATGATTGAGTTATGATGTGGATTACATGAGTGGTTGCTAAAGTGATTGAAAAGTATAATTTGTTAAGAGTTGTATAAATTAGGTACACTAATGATTCACCCCGCTCTCAGTGGTGTCTTGGTTTCCATTGTTTCTAACATATTTCACCCTAACATTAAGATAAGAGTTTTTATATTGATTCCCTACACATTATATGAGGTGGTTGTTCATATGGTAGTGATCTCAAAGGAGGAGATGTTGGTAGGAGGTCATTTTAAACCACCTACACCTCTGTTTACTAAAAGTAATAGATAGACTCCTTTACAAGGAGGTGGTTCCAAATCATTTGCAGGGTGTAGAAAAGAACTAATAAGGAATTATCTAGGGATTCAAAGAAAACAAGAAAGGATATAGGGGTCACCTATTAGACTTCATATGCAACAATGCGATGTACATCTAGAATAGACACAATAGTAAAATATACCCACTTTCACTTAGATGACGACATTGGGGCCACATTTTTAGAGGTATTTCCCATGTAGACATATGGGGGTTAGATAGTAACAGAGTCAAATGACAATAGGAGATATGGGAAGAGATCATAGGATTGATGTAGTAGTGAAAAACTACCAAGAAAAGTGTCAATCCATTGTACTATAGAACACAAGTAAAATAAATGGAATTAATTTTTCTTTATCATTGTTTTAGGAGATGAATTTTTTTTTTTTACCAAATTCATTAAAGAAAATAGGAAAATATACTTAGTTATAATGGCTTCATGTACTTAAAAAGAGGTGGGAAAATTATCAAGAGACTGCTAACTTGAATTGGGAATATATGTCATTATGTATCTATATATACTACCTCATTGGGATCCATTCACGAGATGTAATGTACCGACAACAAATAGGGGATCTCCCGGATGCAGAATTCCAATCAGACTCTACACCATTTGGTTTAGGGATCTCGTCCGGTATGTAGGATCAACTACCATCTCATTGGTTGAATTTTGCCTCAGACAAAGAGAGTATCACTTAAGGTGGGGGGGGGAATGGAACTTCAACAAATGCAAGTGAATAATTTATGAATACCAAATCAAATTTATATCATTAATAAAAAAAACAAAAATTTAAAGCATGGATCCTAAGAAAATAATTGTTAGCAAGACTTTAAATAATATCACACATGTATAAGAGATAAATTCAAAAACCAAGAATAAGTTTGTGATTGTTAACTCCTAAAAAATAAGTGAGCACACAATCCACAATGATAAAATTCCAATATCAATAAAACAATTACAAATAAAAGCATAAGGTAAGAATTACCTATACCATCCATCTGTTGTAAGAGAAAACCTCACATCACATGAAGAGACAATATGCCGAAGCTCATAGGAACTTTTAATCCATTAGGCTAAGAATATCCATGATACCATTATATAAGATCTCCATCAAATACATAAGTGGAAATAAACAATTACTCCTTGCATTCCCTAGAATATCCTCAGTACTCAAAACAATATATCAAAATGAGTCCAAATCTAAAAGTCCTTTACAATGTGTCATGAGGGTATATTTATAGAAAAGAGTGTGACTTTTGGTCTACCGTTGACTCTTCGAATTCCTCATGAATTTTTATATTCCTACTTGACTATGTCCTATCCTATCTTACTATGCACAACAAAATTTGGACACTAATATAACAACTTTGTAATAGGAAAATCCGAAACATCTATGTTCAAATGTTCCATGAGGTAGGTGTGGCAAAGATTTTAATTAGAAGGGATTGCGGTCACTTTGTGTCACCTATGCTATTGGGTATGCCTCTAGATCTCGATCACGAAGGTCCTAATCCAGATAACTATATCGAAAGGCATAACTTGGTGAACCACGATCAATAAAAGCATAAGATTTATCAGGATCTATATATGCGACTTAGTTAGTTGAAGCTGTCCCTGGATAATACCTAGTTAGATGGGAGAACTCAACTAGTATGAAGCTGGGATGCTCCAGAGCTGGGCTTTCTTCATCATTCCTATGGAGAAACTCAAGGGAATCTAGTATGAGAGTGTTTTTCTTGACCTTGATTCGATTTTATAATGTTACCAGCTTGGTGTACATCCTTGCTAGTTCTATCACATACATTAGAGAAATTTTGAGGTCCAAAATGGGCCTCCTCGGGAAATTATAAAATAATAGTGGAAATAATAAAATAATATTATATTACATCATCAAATTTTAGAGGGAAAAAATAAAAAACTACTTTTTCAACTCGTATTTTCAACTTATCTTCCTATGGGTTTACTCAAATTTTGAGCAGGAACACTCATTGGATACATAATTTGATTCTTCACCCAAGGGTACTCATTTTTCATACTTTTTATGGAACCTTCTACACGAAAAAATGAGAATATGTGAAAAAACGTGATTGCAATCACATTTTTCATGTATTTTTCATTTTTTCCTATAGCAGGGTCCATCGAAAGTATGCAACATGGGTACTCCTTGGATGAGGAATTAAATTTTACATCCAACGAGTAATACCACTAAAAATTTTAGTAAAACCTTAGGGAGATAAGTTGAAAATACGAGTGGAAAATGCAGTTTTATTATTTTATTGATTTTTAATATTTTTACTTTTTTACTCCAAAAATGGTGAATCATCCCCCATGGTTGACATCATCATATGGAATCTTATCGGTGCTTATAAATATCATTTTGGTTGTACATTTTTCTTAGGAGACCCATTTTAGACTTCCACATTCCCCTAATGCCAGGTGATGTTCTCCTTTGTGACTTGTAAATCTTCCATTGTGGCAGCTTGTATGAATGAGTCAAGGAATGTATGGATTTCTTGTATGATTTCTTCTTTTTTCCTTATCTCCCCCATAGCCATGATAGAAGGAACTCCATGGACTTCGATTAAAAACTCCAAACCACTCAACAAATTCTTGTAAGAGGCGAGAACTTGGTCCACAACCAATTTATCCCAAGATTTAATTTTAATGCGAATGTGGACCTTTTCATTATTGGAATTAATCCAATCTTTCATGGGAATATTTTTTGGTACCTCTGCATACTTTTTAGTGCACTCATGAGTAATGTTAATGGTCATGGTGGCTTTCTTCAGTAAGGCGGTCTTTTCTTTCATGTCAATATGTATAGCTAGGAAGCGTGACACCATTTGGTGCAGCTTTAGCATTTCTTTATAAATCTACCTCAGGCTGAAGGAAGGCAGAGTTCAGGGTAACATCAAACCACGCTCAGTCTAGTAGCTAGCCCTACTAGAACAGGAGAGGGCTCTCTCTGAGTCAATCTCAGTGATAAAGGTCGGCATATCATCAGGTGTAAAGAAGTGATTTTCTTCTCCAATTACATTGTCTTCATCATCTGATTCCGGGCCAACAAAATTCTGTTGTAAAGGAGTTTTTACCTGTTGTTGTGCCCGCGGTTCTTGTGCTCGCTGCTCTCGTTGTTTGATCTGGAATTGTGGTTGCTGCTGTCCACGAAAATTAGGATTTCTGATCTATGGTTCAGGCTTATCAAGTGTCAGTCTTTCAATCATCTTTTCCACCTTGCGAAGTACCTGATCAGAAGTAGAAGCTTCTTCCTTTATTGCGACCTTCTTTTCTACTCTCAATCTAGCTCTCTTGTCATTCAGATTAGCTTCAACACTCACTGCAATTTTCTGCATCTCCTCCAAAGTGGGTGGATCTCTTTCTCGTAATGAATAGGCCATGTTCGGATCAAAACCATCTAGAAGCTTAAGTAAAGATGACTTCCTAGATGGCCTTAAATCATCTAGAATTGCATTATAAACCGCATTAAATATGATACAATAGTCTTGGACTGACTCACCTATGTTGCGCTTGATCTTGGTATATTCAGAAGTGATCTGAAGAGGATCTTTCTTTACTTCCCACCGATCTAAAAATTGTCTCTGAAGCTCCGCCAATGTAGCAATACTTCTAGGCTGCAAAGCTCTGAACCATTTTCTCACCTCACCTCCAAAAGTTTGCACAAACAATCTCATGGTCACATTTTCTTCATCAATTTCATGAAGATCAAAGAATTACACCATTCTATCAATATGCTACTGAGCAGGAACACTTTGAGGAGTGCCATCAAATAATGGGATCTTACTTTGATAATCAGTGGGCATAGCATCCAAGTTTTGAGGCAAGACAAGGGGTGCGAATCGAGCAGCCATTGCTCTTGGTGGATTTATAATCTACCTTGGAGAAACAGGTGGAGTAGGAGCAGTAGATGTCTGAGGTGTATGTGGTGTGTATGGAGGTGATACTACTGCAGATTGTTGATCAGAAGTAGATGTTTGCATGGGAATGGTAGGAATGAAAGGAGGCTGGGTATGAACTTGTGAATCGGAAGTAACTGCTGATGGCCCAAGAGTTTCAGATGCATATTCTATAAACTCAGGAATGTTTGTTGCCACAATGGATTTTTGAATATTCAAAATGTAACTGTCTATGGATCTATTAGCCTGTTCAATTTCAAGATACTTGATAAACTCAGGATTTATGACAGTAGAACCAATAGCACTTTCACACTTAGTTTCAAACAACGACAACTCAAATTTCTCATCAAATTCAATATCTTAAAGGTATTCAAAGACAGCGGGGCATGAATGAGATTTGAAAAGAGGAATCACGGGACTCTCTCTACGAAGGTTTCTTGAAATCAGATTGGGATTCTCATACACTAGAGGTGGATCGGGATCCAGATTTGCTCTAGTATGTCTTCTGGAAGCCACTGTGTTGGATTAATTTCAAAATCAAAGGGACAAAACCAACTTGTTCAGCCTATCAAATTCTAGACTCATCACCCAAAATTCCAGAACGATCTGATATACTGGGGCAATTTACAAGTCAAGTGTCACGTTCACAAGCTAGACCAGAGATTGACTGAAGCAACGTTTATCTACTTTCGCTAATGCAAAGCAAGAGTGTTTCGAAGGCTACTTGGCATAACTTCAGGCTCCGTCTGTAGCTTATAAAATAAATAACACCAATAAGCAAACCATTTTCTTCCCTAGTATGGTCGCCACTATGTTATTGCCTAAATCTACCTCAGGCTGAAGGAAGGCAGAGTTCAGGGTAACATCAAACCATGCTCAGTCTGGTAGCTAGCCCTACCAGAACAGGAGAGGGCTCTCTCCGAGTCAATCTCAGCAATAATAAATATGGCTTGAGATGAATTGAAATAAAATATAATTTTAGGCTAGGTATATAAGTAAAGGAGTTTGACTATGTTTTTGGGGATTTTTGTTGGATCAAAGGGAAAGGTAGTTTTGGGTGTGGGGATAAGGCCTAGTTTTTGCACAGTTTGATTGGGGAAAGGGAGGAAATTGTTTTGATGCTTTAGATTGAATGAATGGATGGATCAGACAGGTTAGGAGCTGAAGAGGGCAAGAGGGTCTCGAGAGTCTTCCTCAAACAGATGAAAACATGGAAAATTAAGCAAAATTGAAGGCAGAGCAAAACAAGCTAATGAATTCCACCTTTAACATTGATTTGTTTAATTTAAGAAGAAAAGAGAAGGGAAAATGATACACATAAACATCAATGAACTTACAATTACATATAGAAACACACCATCAAAACACAGAGCCATATGGATCCCAAAGAGTGCTGCAAACCCTGGTCTATTCCTTTGCCAAAATTGCAGAGATGAAATGTACAATGAAGTGCCCAGCAATCCTAAGTGTCCAACCCTCTGCCAAAATCCAACCCCTACACTATGAAATTCATAAAATATATATATTTTCTCATCCTTGTACTAAGGGAATTGAGCTCAACCATTTTCTTAAAAATATAATCAGTTACATTAAACTTGGGCCGAATTTCTGAAAATAGGTGTTGAAGATGAAATCGTATCTCCTAAACCATAGCACCTGTTACAAAACTGAAAGAGGTTTGTGTAGATAAGGTAATTTTGGAGAAAAACCTCTCTCCAATTTGGAAAATTCATTTCCAGATGCTCGCAATATGTTCCACAAAAGCATCTCTAAAACATAAAATCATTAGAAATTTAAATCTGTGAAAATGAGCTGTAAAGATATAGTCACATATCCCAATTAGTGACACCTTTGAATAAACCGAAAGAGGGTTTTGTTATATGGCTTGTGGTTAACAAAACCCTCCCTGTTTTTTTGAGAATTACTTTCCATATGTTGTAAAATGGCCGCGCACTAAAATGACTAAAACATTGAAAAATATGAAATTTTTTCTTTGTTTTAATGTAGGCTCCAAATATCACTGTATATCTCCCACATAGTAGCACCTGTGCATAAACTGAAGGAGGTTTTTGTTATTTTATATGTTATGAACAAAAATATCTTCCACTTTTGAAAAATACCTTACCATTATTTCAAAAACTTATTTTGTACTAAACTTGTCATTGTGTGCAGCAACTGACCTCAAAACATGCATAACCAAGAATCACTCATTCATTTTGATCATATCTTCTAATCCGGGAGCCAGTTACGGGAGTGTGATATACCGTTGGAAATATTTTTCTGAGCTTCTTCTGATGGACACACTTGTGACATTTTTTATGCTAAAAATAATGTGCAAAACATCTAACAAAACCAGACATAGTAAGAGCTCATGTTGATCCCTGGTGACAGGCTGCGAAGACAGGAACTAACAGTAGGGTCAATCGAAATTATGCAACATGGGTACTCCTTGGATGAGGAATTAAATTTTACATCCAACGAGTAATACCACTCAAAATTTTAGTAAAACCTTAGGGAGATAAGTTGAAAATACGAGTGGAAAAAGCAGTTTTATTATTTTATTGATTTTTAATATTTTTACTTTTTTACTCCCAAAATGGTGAATCATCCCCCATGGTTGACATCATCATATGGAATCTTATCGGTGCTTATAAAGATTATTTTGGTTGTACATTTTTCTTAGGAGACCCATTTTGGACTTCAACATTCCCCTAATGCCAGGTGATGTTCTCCTTTGTGACCTGTAAATCTTCCATTGTGGCAACTTGTATGAATGAGTCAAGAAATGTATGGATTTCTTGTATGATTTCTTCTTCTTTCCTTATCTCCCCCATAGCCATGATAGAAGGAACTCCATGGACTTCTATTAAAAACTCCAAACCACTCAACAAATTCCTGTAAGAGGCGAGAACTTGGTCCACAACCAATTTATCCCAAGATTTAATTTTAATGTGAATATGGACCTTTTCATTATGGGAATTAATCCAATCTTTCATGGGAATATTTTTTGGTACCTCTGCATACTTTTTAGTGCACTCATGAGTAATGTTAATGGTCATGGTGGCTTTCTTCAGTAAGGCGGTCTTTTCTTTCGTGTCAATATGTATAGCTAGGAAGCGTGACACCATTTGGTGCAGCTTTAGCATTTCTTCGTAAAAAATGAAGATGGCTTCTCTTAGTGTCCCAACCCATTTCTTGATTTAGGCCTACAATTCCTTTGTGCTTGAAAGGGCTAGGCAAACTTCCTTATTCTCTTATTCCAGCCTTCTCTTGTATTCTTCTGCTATGGCAGCTCTTTGTTTGGATGCATAAAGCTTTCCTAGAGTTTTGCAATCTTTTTTATCATTATTCCCACATTCAATTCAGTTGAGGTTATAAATGTAGTCCTATATGAAGCGATCATCTCATGATTTATCGTGGTGTCACAGGACCATCTCCTTATCCGTGGTCACAGACAGAGGCTCCATAGGCCTCTTGGAATAGTATTTCCTCCTCTCCAGCATAATATTACAATTGACTTGGTAAAAGGTAAGCCTTATTAGGTCCAAAAATTCCTCTTCTGCATCATCGGGAATGCCCAACTCTTTAAGGGAAAAGTTCCCTCTAGTGATGGGAGTGGGTGGAGGAACGTTTGTTGGAGGAACTTTATCTTGCACGTTGAATTCTTGGTTTTGTTTTTTTTGTTCAAGATCTTGGTGGGATTTATTGTTGATCTCTTTCTATTGTCTCTTCAGTTCTTCTTCTTCCTACCTTTTCTTTTCTTCTTCAGCCTTCTTCTTTTGTTCCTCTTTCCTTCTCTTCTTTTCTTATTCTTATTTTTCCTTATTTTTCTTTAGCTCTTCTTCCTATTTGTGTTTCTCCTCTAGCTCTTTCTTCTCTCGCCTCTTCTTTTCTTCTTCCTCCTAGGCCCTTCATTCCTATTATTCCTTTTTGAACTGCTCTTCTTGATGTTGATTTTTTATCCTTCTTCCAGTTGTTTCTACTCTGGGTGGTCCATGGGTTTTTGGTCCCTTGATTTATGCGACCTCCTTAGTTCTTCTTCCCTTTTTCTCTTCAACTCCTTCTTTTTATTGGCTAAGGTCACATTTATTTATTCTAAAGTTTCGTCATCCTCATCTTCCTCTTGTTCACTTAGGGGGTCTTCTGTTTCTACACATTTATGCTTATTTAGCTTCCCTCTCGCCTTTTGTTTCTCTTCCTTTCTATTAAGTGATTCTAACCTATCTTGTAGGCTTTAGTTCTCCTAGGAATGCTCATCCTTCTTGTATTCCTTTTCTTTTTGCTCGCTTGGGCTGAAATCTATGACCGCATTATACCATTTCCTAAATTTATCTTCATGAGACTTCTTCCTAAAGTTAGATTTCTTATAATGTGATGCTACCATCCTTTTGGGGTCATACTTATGGCGATATAGGTTCAAAAAATGAAATCCCTTAATAAACCTCAACTTCCCTAAATATTTCAAGAGTATATGCCCCAATAGTGAGAGGGAAGGCGGAACAAGGCTCTCTCTTGCACTTCTTCAGTGTCTTTGAAAATCCTTTAGTCATTTGATAACATACCTCCTGTAGCAACAATTTTTATGTTGAAAACCTGGGAAGTGCATGAGGAGGTTTGTACAAACCAAAGAACCTGATGAATATGCCCTCCTAGATGGGAAACCAATCCACTACCCTGGTAATTGTCTCCATAGCTCTCTTTTACATGCAAGGAGGGTCTTCTTCGAAGAGCAGCTAGTATAAAGGGGAGATGAATGTATCCGAGGCAGACTCATGCACACTTTTATAGCATGGGTCCCAAAAGATATTATAATGTTAATGCATGCTTTCTACTGTGATCGTTTTCTTATTATAACTCAAATTTTTGAAATGACATCTTGCACATATTACATCTAATAGGTACGAGGCCATATCGAATTTGGATGGTTGATCTGCCTCAGGATACTTTACTGCATTTCTTTTTGTCTTTAATGTGGAAGCAATGATGCTTGCCTAGTTTAAGATTTTTCCTCTATTGGTGACAATGTACATGATAGGAACCCATGTTCTGAGAAAGGTATCGATGTGAAGCCTCTCGTACAACTGATTCATAATAGAATCCAATACTTGGTAGAATTTCCTAGGTTCTTATGTCCTCTATTCCTGATCATTTTTTACCTGAAACTTAGAAGGTTCTTTCCAACAAGACCTTAAAATGCCCTTTTTTGGTACTGGGAGGTATGACAACCACTTGGTATTAAATGTTTCTTCTTTATCTAGAAACTTGTAATAAGCAGTAATGCCTTCCTAAGAGATAGTTGTGAAAGATTCACCTATATTTTTCCTTACCACCCACTGATTTGTATCAGTATTATGTATAATCCAATCAATGGTATCTGCACAAGAGAAGACAGGTATATGTTAGGCCACTTTGTGGAGCCTAGACCTCTTGACGTTGAGGTATACCTTTAAGTCTTCCTTGTCCTCAGGGAATTTTGGCTTAGAAAACTTCGCATATACATTGAACCAAGAGAGTTTGGTAACCTTGTTAATGTTGCATGTGGTGTCCCTATAAATAGAAGGTGGTGGGCCTTGGTAGCTTTCCTATATGTTGTGTTTGTTTCTATTCTGGGAAGGCTTGACTACTGGAGGTTCCATTTCTACAGAGAAAGAAGAGATTGAAATGCACTTGAGTTCAACGTTGTTTGAAATTTCAAATAAGCAATCCCACGATGAGAGAGATGTCATGAATAATGTAAAACCAAAATAAAATCACAAAACAAGGCTTTAGAGTACTGGGAAAAGTTTTGGGGAGGATTCCTGTTCAGAAGAGGCCATTGGGTCATGCCGGTTAGGGGTCGAAAGCAAGAAGAGAGCCAAATCAAGAGGAGTTGAACAGTCAAGAGGAGCCCAAGAGACCACTTGGAATGTGAAACCAAGGGTCACTCCAATGTATTATATATGCATCATTTGTGAATAATAAAGGCAATCCACGCTTATCTTTCCCTATGTTTTCTATTCCTGCCTATTCTATGGTTGAGTTTAACATGGTATCAGAGCGGGCAAATTCTAGCCCTACTCCAAATTAAGCAACTAGTTTTGTGCCTTTATGGCCTCTCCCTTTGAATGTAATTTCTACCATTAGTTCTGTGTTTCAAGAGTGTCATGTTATCTATATTATAGCTTCGGTTTCTACCCAGTTTTGTAGCTTCTCCAAGAAACACTAGTTTTCCTTGTTGTGTGTTTATCCCTCATATCATCAATAGTGGAATTTATGCTAAACGATCCCTCTGACATTCATTCTTTTCTAGCACTCTATTAGGGACTGTCCACCTCTTTTGTGCATGCTCTGAATTTCAAGAAACCTTAGAAGCTGGAGTACCATTGAGAGTTCAACTGAGAATCTGATAAGGACCGAATTTTCCTAGTATCAAATTAGTCTTTGTCTTCCTTCAGCTCCCACACCTCTGTAGCACCTATGGATACCTCCCGTTGCTACTCCCTTGTCCTCTGCGCTCTTGGTTATCTCTTCATGTCTGCTCTCAATTTCTCCTTCATAGCCTCACACCTACACCTCCGACGCAACTCCCTCTCACTTACCGGCCTTCGCACCCTCCAGGCCCATCGCATCTCCCTCATGTCCTCCTTACGCCTTCGGTAGTACCTCTCACTTGTCGGCCTTCACATCATCCAATCCCGTCAAGTTGATATTATCCCTTCGTGACCCTTAGATAGTTATGATGTGTGTAGCGTATTCTCTGGGAAGTCAATGGGAGTGACACTCTTTCCATTCCCTGGTGCCTTGGTACTCTTGTACACAGTCGATACAGAGATTCTGCCGTTTCAATCTCTAATTCTCCACAAAATCTACCACCTTCAAACCCTCATTGTCCTCATCACACTAGGCGGAACCATGGTGCAACAAAATCTTCGTGAACCTAATGTGAAAGAAAATCATGCTTATCAAGTTTTTCCAAAAAAAGAAAAAATACAAGGGCTGATTTACGAGAGTTATGTACATGAAACAAAAAAATTGGAACTCGATATAGCATTGGAGTATTGCAATTGGTTGACGGATAAAAACCCATGTCCTAGATGAGTGGGAATTTAGCAGCAATGAGTATCCAATAATCGTAGTATTTTTTAATTAGGTTCTGGATATGGTATTAGCAATGATAAGTACTGAATAATCAAATTTATTAATCGGGTTTGATTTTAGGTGGATCTATTATAGGGTAATTCCACCTCATATTTTAAAATTTACGGAATTTAATAACAAGATTGAGGTCTCACGATCAGGTCAAGGATGCAATCTCATGTTATAAATGTCATGGATTGATGTGAACTTATCAGCATTGAATCCCCAATATTTTTTTTATTTTATTTTGGTTTTTTCTGGGATTGATCTCCTAGAGTGTTAATCATGGCGGTGCTGGCTGTTGGAGTTTCGTGGTGCTGGCTAAATTATTATTCATCTTCGAGAAAGATCAAAAGTAACTTGGGGAATTGTTTCATATATTAGAAAAAGTTTCCAATAATTTCAAGGATGTGGCTTTAAATAAAATTAAAAAAGGTACGTAAACCACTTACTGCTAGTTACACCTTGTCACCGAATGATTGACATTGTAACCGGACTTGAGACGCCACTTACAGTTTTCCAATCTTCATAGATTTTGTTGGTACCCACGCAACAACAATTTTGGGTATCACTGCAAATAATTATCTTGCTATAGTGGATTTTGATTAAGGTCGATGTTTTATAGCTTGTGGTGTTTTTAATATTTTAAAATATTTTGAACAATGGAGACCATTGAGGTTGAATATTTATTCATTTTAAGAGAGGTAACAAAACGGTTTTTAGACCTTTATGTTCCTTAGTATTTTTCACTGAGGATATTTTATGTCACTTTCTACTTAATTTTGAAAGGAAGAGATCTATTTCAAATTTACTTGAAAACTTGAAGCCCACACTTTTATTTGCTGAAGTTTAATTCTTGAGATTGAAAAATGGTTAAAATTGATAATGTATTATAATTGTTGAATACCCTAATACATTCCATTGTAGATGAGATGATAAAAATCAACAAAGACTCTCTCTCAGAAATTTAGACTTGTATGCAAAATGAAAAAGATAAAATTGAGTTTTTGCAGCCTGAGACAAGGCTACAACGAGAAGAGCTACAACAGTGTGAGCATAATTTTGAACCTATTTCTATTTAGAAAATTGAAACAAAATCCCATAAAAAACAAGTCAATAATGTTGCAGGTGATTCAGATTCATTTCCTATTTCAATAGAAAATTTGCATGCAGAAGCAAAAATCCAGCCTGCACTTCCCAAGCCCATAATCAAACCTTGGGAAGAGCTTGTCCATAACAAGAACATAATAGGTCTTGTATATGAAAAGGAGGTTTCCTTTCATATTCCATACTATTCCAAGCCCATCCAGTTTTAGAGTGTTGGATTTCTTCATGATAGGTCACCTTCAACTGTTCTAGATTCTGTTGCTTTTCCACAGCAACAACAAATTGTAAAATGGAAACACTATGATCGAGTTGGACATATGAAAGATCATTGTTTCTATATTCACTCGTGAAAGCGATGTGGTCAACACACTCATTCTTCACACATATTCTTCAGAAACAAGCCTCCTGCAAGAACAAATATTAATCTTGGATGGATTGCTTCTTTGCAATTGGCATTAACAACCAAGAAGATGTTTAAGTCATATGTCAGAACTTGTTCTAAAGTGTTGAACAATCTTTCAGTTGAGTTTTTTCCATCATATCACCTTGTATCTGATAGGGGGAAAATGATGGTCATCTACAAGATTCAAAGGTACATCAAGTGAGCCTGAGCCACAACTTGTCATTCCAGATTTAGAGTTTTAACCAGAGACACAGAAGATCAAGTGAGCTCGAGCCACAACCTGTCATTTTAGATTCAGAGCTGTAGCCAGAGAAACAAATTCCCATGAGCATGCCTTGGTTGGTGTTCAAACTTAAACCATCTATGTGAGGTTGAGTTTCTTCCTCTTCAAATAATTTTTGACACTTACTCTAGTAGAAGACTTCAACTTCTTGCAAGTTTTGGTAGAGTTTCAGGAATTCAATCAAGCATTCCAGATTTTTTGGTCATCCTTAAACCATTGTAGGTTGTATGCCTCCCTTTCTCCAGGTTGAAGGTCTCCCTCTTCAAAATAATAGGATAATTTCCTCTAGCAGAATACCTTAGCTTCTTGCTAGATTTGTAAGAGTTATGATAACTGCACTAAGCATTCTAGTGTTGGTGGTCATCCTTAAACCACCACCTTATGCCAACATTTCAAAGATCTCATTCAACCTAGTGTTTCCATGTATATTTTTCACATTTTTTATTAGAACTCTCCTCTTGGACTCATACATACCCCTTCAGATTAAGGGGGGAATTTTGGACACCTAATCCTACTAGGGTTAGTGTGGGAGTTGAACAGTCAAGAGGAGTCTAAGAGACCCCTTGGAATGTGAAACCAAGGGTCACTCCAATGTATTATATATTCATGATTTGTGAATAATAAAGGCAAGTCACGCTTATATTTCCCTATGTTTTCTATTCTTGCCTATTCTATGGCTAAGTTTAATAGGTCGTGACTGTTGCTTTAAAAATTGTCATCTTGAAATTCTACTATGTGTATGAGCTCATTATCACTCATACTTCCTCCTTTGAAAGTATAACATATCAGTTCCTCATGTCAAGCCTTGAAAATAAGAGAAAAGTTCTTAAAAATATCCTTAACTCTGGTATCGCACTTTCTCTATATCTTGCCTGTGGTCCCACACCTAATGTTCATGTCTCCTGCGTACCTAAACGCACTTTTTCTGTGTTATGGGTGTGGACCCCTATAAAATATTAAAAAGGCGCAAGTAAACTCAAAAAATTTCACTTTCAGTAAATTCTAGAAGCCTCTAGAAAGAATCTTGCGGTGACAGAACCGCTCTTTTGAGGTTCATGTATCCCTTACCTTGTGGAGCTAACCCCTTGATGTGAGGATCTTATCCCTTTGAAGGAGGATTCTATCCCTTCATAGTTGGAACTGAAACCTCCTCTTCTTCACTATAAAAAGAGGCATTGGGTAGCCTCAAAGGAAGTTCAAGCTTTAGAATTATTTGAGGTTAAGTGCTGTTGGGATTCAGACTCATTTAAACTGAGGATTTTGTGAGGAGAGATCACATATCTCTATCTGTCTCGGTTGGAGGAGTGAAAATCTTACCAGAGTAGATGAGATTCCTACTTCGGACCCCGGGAAGGCCTGTTCAACATCAAGGCTAAGGTTGTAAGGTTTTCCTTCTTTTAAAGTTAATAAAAATGAATTCATTTTTCTCAATAAGCTGTTAGTTAACTGTTTATCTCATGGATTCCTTGATCAGCATGATAAGCATGATTTATGATGTTTAATATACAGGTGCTATTTAATGTTTGCTTGTTTGTGACTACAGGTTTGCGAAGATAACTCCTTCAAGTGCACGAGGAACAACTACTTCGAACAAGCATCGGATCTACAATAAGTTCTTTAAAACCTTTATAGTATTATTTTATGAATCGTATATGTTTAGAGAAGGATAGGTTTATTTGGCTGTTTTTTGCTAGATTACCTTTTGGTACTAGGGAGATCGATCTTGTCCGCAAGATTGATTAATCCGCCCAACAAATTGGTGACTTCACTGGGGAAGAACTTGTTGTTTTTGGTTCTCTTTTATTTTGATTTGAGGAAAAGTTTGTTCCTAGTTTTTGATTGATAGATTTATGCCTGGGTAGCTTAGGTTTTCTCTGTTTTTGAAAATTTTGAAATCTTTTACGTTTTTCTTGAACTTTTCTGGGTACCTCACTTTATTCTTTTGCACAGTGCGGACAGTTTCTCACTTTCCTTGAGTAAACAGTGCGGGACCGCACCTGTTACTTCTGGGAGCCTGCGGACCCTGTTAAAATTCTGAAAAACTCCAAATTTCTTTTTCTGGTTTATCTTTAGTTTGATTTAGAGTTTTAAATATCTACCCAGATTGATGTTGTTTCTGTCAAAAGCCTTTTGTGAATGAGTTCCAATGGTATTTGTGTTTTGATGATTTTCTAGAAGTTTTGCATTTTGGATTGCTTTTCACTTGGTCTCTGTAGTGATTCAAAGTATTGGTAGTTTGAAATACCTCAGATTACACTGGTATTTTTTCCTTCTTGCTGAGTCTGACCTGATTGTGAAATCCATCCTTTATTGAGAAATAGATCTATTTGTTTCTTTTCAAATCTTCGAAAAAACTTTGTTATAGGTTTTGAATTTCATTTTTATAAAGAAAACATATCTGAGTGTTTTTTTATTTGTTTGTTATTCTGGAAAAATATATCCTTAGCTTATTGAACAACTAAGTAAAACATTCTTCAAAAAATATTAAAGCTTTTATTCAATTATATTTTTAAAGTTTGTAAATCTCAAGATTAGTTTTTGTAGTTTTGAGTGCTTTTAAAATTTGTAGATTTCTTTTGAAGGAAAATTGTTTTTTGTAGTTTCAGTTTTGAAAGTGAAAGGATTTTGTTGTGAGCTTTGATAATTTGTCTCGTTTTGAGTTATTGTTGAAAAGGAAAAAATATTTTCTTTCAATTATTCTTATGTTTAAAGAAATAATTGTTTCTTAAAAGAATTGCATTCTCAAACTCTTTCTTTAGCTAGAATTTCATTGAAAGAAAGCGAATTGATTATCATTTTTAGGTGCATTTTTAGTGTTTTTGGAAGTCGAGTCTTCACACCATAAAAGTTTCATTTCTGTACCTATTGAATTAAGAAACAACTCATAAAAGTAACGCTTAATTAAAATTCATCTAGTAATCTTTTTATTTCTAGGGCTCTTATCACCAACATAGCTTAGGCTAGTATCTTGGAGTAGGGAGTAATTAACTCTCCAAGATAGTTAAAACAAACAAGTAGATAAATCTTGCGGTAGGAAATAAATCCAATTGTAATTGGTACAATCTGGGAAGCTTCTCTTAAAGGAGTTAATCACGAGATCATATCCGAACCTTTGAGACAATCAATTCTGTTTCATTGGGAAAGATAGAAGACTCTGCGCGCATTACAAAAGGTAAACCTCGGATTAACCATTGTCGAGGAGCCTGGGGTTACTTGTCGGTAAACCTCGGATTGACCATGTCGAGGAGCCTTCAAAGGGATTGAGCTTTGTTACTCTGCCCTTGCGGGTGGGATCGGATTGTAGGCTGTTCCCCCAGTTTTATTTGTTATTTTTGGTAACCTTAGTGTCCATAAGCCTAAGACTATTTCCTAAGCTGACGGTGAAGGAAAGATCTCACGTACCTGAAGCAGACGTCGACTAGACACACTTGGACTCTCTGGGGGGTTCTCTTCACACGAGATGGTTTTGTGAAGAAACTTGTGCCAGTCTGTTTCATTAAGTAGGTTGTCAGGGTAACTGTTCCAACCGCCCTTTCTGTATTAAATTTCTACTAAGTTGGATTTCATCATAAACTAGTATTTTTTAGTACGGGAAGTTACTGTTTGTGTGTGGTTTGAAATCTTATATTTTTAAGAGTGTGGTTCAACTGTTTGTTTCTTTAGAGACTTTAGGTGTTTTCATTGAAATTTTATTTGTTTGCATGTGATTAGTTAATATTTAATCGTGGCAGAATTACCGAGACAATCCCGGAGACTTCAGGGGAAGCCCCCTGAATATACACCAAGTCAGCTTGAAGGGTTGTGTGCTCTAGTATCATCTAGTAGCAGTATAATTAGATCAATAGAGATTGGAACTTCATCTATAGTTGTTCATCCTGATCATCAAATATCCATAACAGAACACATTCAAGAACCGATTTCAGTTTCTGAAGTTACTAGTAGTATTTCTCCTTCCAGTGAACTAGCTGACGAACCTAAAATTTCTGAGCCTGAAACTGAACCTTCTATTTTGGAAACATCCTCAGGATTTATTACACCAACTTCTAGTGATCCTGGTTCACCTAGGGTAATAAATATTGTTACTGAAGATCTTCCATCTGGCCTCATTTCTATTGAAGAACTTACTAGTCCGGACGAAGAATTATCTCTTCCCGAATCCCCTCAGTCTTTAAATCTTAGGGAGCGTGAATCTATTTTCTACAGCCCTATTCGAACTGATGCTTGGTATCTATCTTTGACAAACTTTTTAGAAAACCTGGGTCTCGCTTTTTCTCCACCTTGAATTCCATTTCATCCTACACCCAGAGGTTACTATCCGTCATCCATTATGGCATGAGAGTCATCCATGTTTTCGCAGACACCAGAAGCATTTTTACACGATGGTCCTTCTGTTCCTTCGAGATATCAGGCTCTGTCTGGTACTTTCTCTGGAGTAGCTCCTCAACCGATTGAACACGTATTATCATCTGGTCTTAATGGAATTAAAACTGAAACGTCAAACGCAGAGAAAATATTTATGATGTTCTGTAATATTCTGAATCCTCAACCTCAAGGTAGTCAGTTACCACCTGGAGGACAATTTCAGGGAAATCAGTTACCGCCTGGGGGGCAACCTCAGGGTAGTCAATTACCGCCTGGGGGGCAACCTTCAGGCTGTCAATTACCACCTGGGGGCAACCTCAAGGTAGCTTTTTCTCAGGACAAACTGTGGAATCATATTATTTTGGAGAACAACCTCAAGGATAGTACATACCTCACATACCTCAAGGTTATCAACCTTCAGGATAGTACATACCCCAAGGTCAACCCCAAACTCAATATGCTCCTCAGGGTCCTTATCAACCCCAGCTTCAGTATGCGCCTCAGGGTTATCAACCTCAAGGTCAGTACCCAATTAAAGGTTTCCAACTGCCTTCTGGTCAATCATCTGTGCAAGGAGCCGGAAATTTACCACTTACTTATCAACCCTACGTTCAACCAGGATATGATCCTTACATTCAACCTTCGATGGGGCAATACCCCGGAATGAATATGGTGTGGGATCCATCCCAATATCAATAGCCTCTGCAGCCTAATGTGAAGTTGTCTTCTCAACCTGGACAACCTTTGGTTTCTGGTCCAACCCAGCAACCTGTTCAACCTACTATTCAAACTCCTGCACCTAGTTCTGTTTAGCAGTCTGGGCCTAGTACACCTCAGACTCTGCCTCAAACTGCTGCAACGTCTGTTCAACCTATAACACCTATTTCTGGAGTATCTGTAGCTCCGAGTTCTTCTATCCCTACATCCGTGCAAATCCCTCAATTCTCTGTACCCCAGTCAGGACCTTCAGTTCAGACTTCGGTTTAGATGCCTACGGGACAAGTTGGTACAAGTATAGTTGTCACGAGTCAACCGCAATTCACGTATCAACTGTACCAGGGATAGCTTCAATTCGGTCCCGTTTCACAAAACCTATCTTATTAGTATCAACCGTACCCTGGCTATACTTATCAACAGCCTCAACAACCCCAGTTTGGTCTGGTTAATCCTGGTTACCTGGGAGGTTACACAATTCCTAATGCAAATCCGATTCCTAGTTATCCTAGGTATCCTCTTCCCGGAACTGCTTTGGCTACTCAAGGTTTTCGCAACCCTAACCTTCAGTTACCATTTATTGCAACTTTGGATTTACCTGATTTGACGCACCTTACGAATGATCCAATTTTCTATTATCCGTACTGGCCGCCAATGCCGCATAAGTTTCCCAGTGATATACCAAAATTCGAGGGTAAGTCAGGAGAGGATCCATCAAATCACGTTATGACTTATCACCTCTGGTGTTCGTCTAATTCAATGATTTATGATTCGATTCGCTTACGTCATTTCCAAAGAACTCTTATTGGTCTTGCTACCAAATGGTACATTGAGTTGCCACGAGGTTCTTTTAATAATTTCAGTCAGTTAGTAACTGCCTTCTTGACTCATTTTCAGTTTCCTGTCAGATACAAAAATGGCACGAAAATATTAACTTCACTAAAGAAATCCAAGTCCACATATATTTCTGATCATATTCATGAATGGCGACGTAGAAGGAGTTTGGTGAAAGTTTACATTCCGGATCAAATTTTGGCAGAATGGTTTGTTAAATCATTGTTACCCAAAATCACTGAAGATGTAGCTAAGGTTGTATTTATTACTGAGGAGCATGTGATTGCTCAAGCTCAGTACCTTGACCTCGTCTATACGTAGTCAGGTACTTTACATGAAAAAATCCCCAATCTTCCAAAACAAGGTCAAATAACTACAGCTCCTTTAGGGTCTCATGCCGCTGATGGTATGATTGGTACAGTCTACTAAAAACAAGAAGAAATATTCAAATAATTCTTCTCCTATTATAACTTTACCTGATTCCCCGAAAGGAGAATCTTCCCCCGAAATTTCTGCCGACATTCATGTCGTAGAGACATCTACGGCCAAATCTAAATCCAGTGGTGAAAAGAAAGGGAAGAATAAAAAAAAAAGAATTCAAAAGAGAAAACTGATGAAAATGAATCCAATGATGAAAAATGCAAGCCTCGCTATCCTTGTTACATTTGTGACGAGGATCATTTTACTAAAGAATGCCCACATCGAGTAGAGGTTGCGAAATTCATTAAGGGTTCACAACAACCTGCTGTCTTAAAGGATCCTTTTCCCACTCAAGATAGTAAGATGATTGGTTCTACCTCGAATGCCTCAGAAGAACCTATTCTGATGATGTCTCATGTCAGGATTACGACATGATTGCAAGATTATGGTACTAATAATCCTTTTGATGGTAAAGAAGCAGAATATTCTAATGCAAACACATCAACTACACCTCCTCCTGTTTCTGGTCTGCTACAGATCGAGAAACCAAATCTAGACTTAATAATCAAACCGCCTGCTAAAGGTGTTCTTCGTAAATAAACTTTCAATCCACATGCGAGAGCTGCTCATAATTACAACATTGTTGAGGACTTAGCTATTTCCCCTTCATCAATGTTGGCTTTGGAAGTGTTGCAATCATGCCCAACACAACGTAAATTACTTTTGTCTGCCATAGGAGCTGTCGATATTCAGGATTTGAACCTAATAATCTTCGATTTAGAGAATAGTACACCTCGCCTACCTCATCAAATGTCTTTCCAAATTCCAGTATTGGTCAAAAACAGACCAATCTTTCGGACTGTGATTGATGAGGGAGCTTCAACGTATATTATGTCGATCCAGTGTTGGAAATTGCTTGGTTCTCTTACACTCAATCAGTCTCCGACAATTCTAAAGGCTTTTGATGGCCAAGGTTTCCACCCTTTTGGTATTTTGAAGGATTTACCCATAGGGGTCAAAGGTAAAACCATAAATCTAGATGTGGAAGTGGTTGATGCCCCTCTATATTACAACCTTCTTCTGGGTCGTAGTTGGTCTTATGCTATGACTGCTATTGTTTCTTCGGTCTTTCGGCATATAAAATTTCCACATCAAGGAAGGATCGTTACAATAGATCAGTTAACTTATTTTTCTTCCGATCCAGCCTCTACAGAAACAATCCAACATGTCGGTAAAGCATCTATCCCTTACAAGGATGTTGGAGTAGGTTTGATTAAATATTCTGGTTTATTAGGAACTTTTTCCTTTCCTCCTCCTAACGTATCGCCTTCTAACACAACTATTCATATGATTTAATTAGATACTATTATGTTTGATGAACCTTGGATCGTACCTTCCGACTCCGAATTAGATTCATTTGATGGCATGATACCTTTGAGTCCTTTTGAAATTGCATATCAGGCTGTACAGTCACTTTCCGACCCTTTTTCAACTGAAACTGATCCAATGAATGGGATCCATGAGGAATCATTTTCTATATCTAGTTCAACCACAATGACATTTTCTGATCTTGTTCATACTGATGAGCAAATTCATGAACTTTTTTCTATTGACAATTTACCATGGGAAGATCTACATCACTGATCTTCGTTTTTACCTGAGCTGGATCATTTTGAAGATGATTTAATTTTTACTACTGAATATGTCAAAGAACCGCAGAATCCATTGCAAAATCCTGATTCTGAGTTAAATTTGGAAAATATCTCTCGAACGATTCCAATTGACATTTCAGTAAAACTAGGAATAATTGAAAACATTCATATAGGTGCTTGCTGTATGGAAGATGAAATTCAAACTTATAAAGCCCTATTTCAAGAATTTTTTGATGTGTTTGCCTGGTCATATGAAGAAATGCCAGGAATCGATCCGTCAATTGTTGTACATGAAATCAAGACTTACCCGAATGCTAAACCTGTTTGTCAACGTTTACATCAAATACGTCCTAGAAAAGTTGCTGCTATCAAAGCCAAAGTTGAAAAATTACTCTGTGTAGGTTTCATTTATCCAATTCCTTTAACCGATTGGGTATCGAATATTGTTCCTGTCACCAAAAAACAAGGAACGATACGAGTATGTATCGACTATAGGGATATTAATCGAGCTTGTCCTAAAGACAATTATCCAACCCCCTATATCGATCAAACAATTGATGATTGTGCCGGCAGTGAAATTTTTTCCTTTATGGATGGTTTTTCCAGTTACAATCAAATAAACATACTCCCTATTGATCAACCAAAAACAACTTTCATTTGTCCATGGGGAACATTCGCTTATTGAAAAATACCTTTTGGATTAAAGAACGTTGGTGCAACTTTTCAAAGGGCTATGTCTTACGCATTTCATGACATTAAGCACATTGTGCAGCCTTATCTCAATGATTTACCTGCTCATTCATCGCGTAGGGCCAACCATCTCACTCATTTACGAGCAATCTTTATGAGATGAAGGCATTATTGAATTAGGATGAATCCACACAAATGTGTTTTCTATGTAGAATTGGGTTGCTTATTGGGATTTCTTGTTTCGAAAGTAGGCATTCGCGTTGATCCGTCGAAGGTCGAAGCTATTGTTAATCTACCTCCTCCTTTGACTCTACACCAACTCCAAAGTTTGTAGGGGAAAGCAAAATTTTTACGTCGATTCATTCCTAATTACGCCGAGTTAACGATGGGTTTTACTCGGTTGTTAAAACAATATGTTCCATTATTTTTGGATGAGATCGCTAATCGATATTTTGATGCACTTAAATACACGTTGACCCATGCACCATTATTGCATCCTCCCAACTACAACCAGGACTACGTTTTGTACCTCGCCGCCTCTCATTCCACAATTGGGATGGTTTTAGTTCAGGAAGATGAATTCAACAATGAACATGTGATTTACTATCTTAGTTGAAATCTGCATCCAACTGAGATAAAATACACACATGTGGGGAAATTGGTCTTGGAAGTTGTTCAAGTTGTCCAAAGATTTAGACACTACATCTTACTACGTAAAACCACAGTAATTTCTGACTGTAACCCTATGATGTACATTTTAACCAAACAATTGCTAGGGGGAAAGTATTCCAAATGGATAGTTATCCTGTAGGAATTTGACTTGGAATTTGAAAAATCCAAGGCAAAGAAATATTTGATTTTTGGCGAATTGATGTGTGATTTCCCCTCTATTGTTACTGAAACTGTGGCGGAGCAGCCCATTGCAGACGAATCCTTGTTTCTTATCAGTACTTTTGATCCATGGTATGGGGATATTATCGTTTATCTCCAAACCCAATATTTTCGGCTTGAAATATCACGATCTCAACGACAGAAAATACGTTTCCAATCCCAACAATACAATATTGTTGGCGATACACTCTATCGTCGTGGAGCGGATTTTGTTTTCCGACGCTGTCTTACTCATAAATAAGATGAGAAGGTTTTAAATGACTGCCATTCTGGAGCATGTGGCATTAATATGTATGGGTATGCCACAGCCCAAAAGATATTGCGCGCTGGTTATTTATGGCCGTCGTTATTCAAAGATTGTATCTATGCAGTCCGGAAATGCCACAATTGTCAACTCTTTGATCATAAAATGTGTGTGCCACCTGGTCCTCTTCACCCTATAATTGTTGGCAGTCCTTTCGCAAAGTGGGGTATTGACTTTATTACATGTAACCCTAACTCAGTCGGGGGGCATGCGTATATTATCTTAGTGGTAGATTATTTTACTAAGTGGGTCGAGGCGATGCCTACATTTTCGGAAGATGGCAAGATTGCTGCAACTTTTGTATTCAATCACATAATTTCTAGATTTGGTGTTCCTCAAGCCATTATTACAGATCATGGAAGTCATTTTCGAAATATCATGATGACTGAACTGACAGATCAACTTGGCCTGCGCCACGATAGTTCCACTCCTTATTACCTGCAGGCTAATGGTCTGTTTGAAGCTATTAATAAAGTTTTAGTCACTATGATCAGACGAATTATTGGTATTCATAAGTCGAATTGGCATTCCATGTTATTTTCAATGCTTTGGGTATATTGGACCTCGGTAAAAACATCAACTAGTTTCACTCCCTTTCAACTGGTTTACAGTTTGGAAGTTGTGTTGCCGATTGAATGCAAAATTTTGTCATTGAAATTAGCCATAGAATTACTCCTAGCTACGTCTGAAGAGGAGAAACATTTTTTGTACTTGGCTTAGCTAGATGAGAATCGACGAAATGCTGCAATAGCAAACAAGGCTCATGTCAAACGAATAAAAGCTCAGTATGATAGAAGTGTTACCCCTCATAATTTTTCAAAAGGAGACCTAGTCTTAGTGTATGATCAAGCCAACGATAAGCTAGGAGATGGAAAATTCATGCCTATGTGGCATGGTCCTTTCATTGTTAAGCGAAAGCCGGAAAAATGGGCCTATGAGCTGATAGATTTCGACGGTGTCTCTTTAGACAAACCAAGAAATGGGCTTTATTTAAAGAGACATTATGCTTAAATTTGGTGTGGAGATTTATTAGATTAGATTTCTTTACTGTTGGTGTGTCTTAGATTAGAAAAGGGTGCCTAGTTTATAGTGTGTTTTTATCACTATTCCTGCTTATCTGAGTTTTACTCTTGATATTGCAGATGTCGACGTCTCTTCAAACCTACATTGGTTTTGTTGATGGTGCTTGTCGTAGTGCACGGAACATTTCTTCCGCAACTTGGGTTATCTATTCACCCTCTGATGAGTTAGTATCCATGCATGGGGTAAGCCTTGGTCAAACAACGAATAACATTGCAGAGTATAGTGCAGTGATTGAGTTATTATCTGAATCCATATCATTTGGAATTTGGAGTTTTATTGTTAGGCTGGATTCTGAACTTATTATATTACAACTTAACAGGGTTTATGCCATTAGAAATCCAGTGTTATTACGATTATTTTTAAGAGTTCGTCTCTTGGAACGTGAATTTGATTACATTGAATATCAACATATTCCAATACATTTAAATACATTTGCAGATGCAGTTACTTCTAGTATGATAAATTGACATTTGAAATAATCAAAACAGTAAATTAAACAACATTCATAACACATACACAGATAGCCAGTAAATAGTGATATATCATAGTATAGAAGTGTTTTCAAAAAATATACATTGTCTTCGATCATAGGTTGGAAACACCTTATGATCGGAAAAAATAGTAATACAAAAGGTAAAAAATATGAGTCTACGACACGATCATCCTATCACTGATGATGATCACGATAAGAGACCACTGCCCGGGCCACCCTACATAGGAACCTCCTAAAAGGTCCTGGGACACCAATCACATATCTCTGTAATCTGAGCGGAATATCTTCTATGTCGGACTCTGGAATGTCTAGAGTCAGGTGCTCTAGGTGATGTTCTAAATCAGATAGAATATCCGTTGATTGGCCCGCTGGGGCTGGTACTGCAGCAGCTGGATGCCTCCTCTCATAAGGCTGGATATGGGCTGGTCACCGTGGGCCCACATCTGCATTTAAAAATTTTGGTTATTAATTTCAAGACGATCAAAATAAAAAAAAATAGAACTTAGAAATTGTTGAAAATGATTTTACGTGATTCATCCCACTGTTCCCCTACTAGGAGAGCCATCTCTCGGTCGTCACGGAAATCTATCCCGGCATATGGAAAGTCCTCTATAACAAAAATTTGGTGTTCCAGCCAACGAAAATATGAAGGAGGAAATCGAACAATCTCAACGCCCTCAACAGCGTGACGGGCCATCAATGTAACCCAACAAACCATCTTAGGTTCTCGAGGTCGCCCAGCATCAACATGAATGTTCTGCGGAGCTAACATGGGGATCCTCTCTAGAGAAAAGGTGACTACAATGGATCCATATCCAAAGTTATTTAGCTTTCCGTTCTTTTCTCTGGTTAGTTGGCCTTTTACATTGGCCAAAACAGCTTCGCACCAGTTGAACATGGTGCCTCGAAAACAGTCTACATCAATGCGCATCTGGGAACTGGTAGCCACATGCAACGCTACACTCCCGCACAGTCTAGTGACAGTAAATGCAATAAATTTTAGCTCAGGATGGATGATAGTTTTTATGTCAATTCGTTTGTCCCGGGGGTCTGCCTGATCATCACAGAACTCTTGTCTAAGACTAGCGACAGTCTGGCCACTTGGCCTAGTCCCAAACAGAGAAATTTGTTCGCCCCTCTTGGACAAACCAGTCAAAAAATAGATATCCTCCAACTCAATTTTGAGCCGGTGGCCGCCAATAATGAAACACTAGTCCTGTACATTCCACCTGTTCACCAGCCATGTTAGGAGGTCTACCTGTGCCCTCATGCCATGAATGGCCCAGAATTTATACAAACCGCATGCTCTTAATGCCTGCATTGTAGGAAAATGATTCATTGTGACATCATCTACGTCTTCATGCTTGCGTTCTCTCCAAATAAGCATCTTGTATGTCCTACAATGCATAAAAATACATATTAGAACAAGATTTTTTGAAAATTTTTGGGTGGGAATTGAGAAAATTTAGTTTAAAATTTCATTGCGCGGGGTCTGCACCTGCAGTTCATACACAGTACATAGATACACACGGGCACTGTGGAATAGGTGCGGACCCAGGACTTTTTCCCATGTAGAAAAATGTCGAGGTCCATAGGGCTCGCGTGTTGCACCTGCGGACCCCTGCTGGCGATTTTTTCAACATATTTTTGCTTAAAAAAGGAAATCTAAAGCCTAAAAACGAAATATAAATGGATGAAATGCGAGATTAGGAGGTCGTAGATTACCTGGAGTTGACGGTTCTCGATTTCATCGGATGGATTTTCCATAATATTCACAGGAACTTTTTTACCCAAAATCTTTTACTTTTCACTTTGAACTCAAATGGTAAAAATGAAGTTAGAAAAGCCCTTTTTATAAGTTTTTTTGAATAAATGAATTTTTAATTTGTTTATTTTTCACTTTAAAAAGGTTATTTTTGAAAGCATTTTTATTTATCTCATATAGGTATGTGTAATGTTTCGAGTTTTTGTGCAGAAATTGGATTTTTCAGGAAAATTGATCGTTTTCAACAAAGAGTGTACTTTTATTACTTTTTCAGACTCTTTCAAAAATTTACGAAAAAGCGAAAACTTGGATTCCTCTTTTAAGCCCTTTTCAGACTCTCTAAACATGAAAAGATTGCTGAGCACTTGATTATTAGAATTCGTTAAAGTAAATGAATGATCGTCCTTTCAGTATAAGTTTACCCCTTTTACGGACTGAAATGGACTATTTACGAGAAAGGTATACATTGACTAAATACGGTCAATAGAGTTCTCTCCCACATTATTTTATCCTTTTTCAAGCTCGAGAGAATAAATTTACGAAAAAGTACACCCATGGAATTTTCTTAAGTTTTTCTTCTAACTCCCTAAAATTGAAAAACACCGAGTTTATCCTATACTGGACTCGTTAAAACTTAACAATAAAGGACCAGTTCAATTTTAAACAGGAACGAACCACTCCTTCTTAGGGTTTGAATCTTAAACTAAGTTGGACTCATCCAAGGATGAGCTTATAAACATGCAAATTTTATCCTCCTCAAGCTTGTCAAAAATAAAGAGGTACTTGCCAGAAATGGTGGGGGAAAAGAGAGAAAAATGGACCTGTTTGTTGTATTTTGATTTTTCAAAAAGCCAGTTAACCACTCTTGAACACGACAGTTTTTGTTCACCTGGGTTTGGAAATCCTTTGCCTAACAGTTAATCAAACCACATTGAGAGTCTTCAGCTGGTTTCTAGGTATTAGCTTTGTGTCAATTTTCACCAAGCCATCTGTAGTGTCGTTATGTGTTCAAGAGGAAAGTTCAAATAAACCATTCATCTGCAAAATATCTGTCATCCATTTTTATTGTCCCTGAGTCAGTCCTTGCCAATATATTTCTTCAAAACTTGATCTATGATTTCGTGTTGTGGGCTGGACTATGACGGATCACTTTCTATTGACGACATCTCATTATCTAGAAAGTTGATCTATAAATCGTCAATACCTTGAAATCTGCATGCCTCAATGGCAGGTTTCTCGCATTCGACGACAGGTTGCATCATTGACCTTCAATCGAATGATTCTATGACATGTTAGACTTCAGCTCATTCATTCACATTTCATGGATTGTACTGAGTACTTTGAGAGCCATTGACATTACTGGTGGTTACTCTCACACTTGTTAACAGATTACATTATTGACTGGTAATCAAGTGGTTTCTACCATGTTCGACTTCGACACATTCATTCACATGGATAGAATCGTACTAGTTCGAGATGCGGAAATCAAGACCTTGGATCTAGTTTCCACCATCCAGGCTGTGAGGAATTTTGTTATCATTTATATAGTGGACTATTCATAAACATATGGCTACGTCCATACTGTGTCTACACATGTCTATATTGTTGATGTATTCAAAATCATTCCTGTATCAGAACAATTTGAATTAGTTTCTAGTTAGTTTTGATCTGAGTATGGGAATGCCTACCTCAGCGATGATATGTACACATATATATTTTTCATTGAATGTTTTTATAGGTTCTAACTAGGGTGTCCATAGGATGATCCTTGAAATGATAAAATACTGCACTCTTCATATATGACAGACTTCAGCTTCATTTATTCCAGACTTTTCACTTTAGGGGGCAATCTATTGCACTGAAAATTGTCATCCTGACATTCTGCTATGTGTATGATCTCATTATCACTCATAATTCCTCCTTTGAAAGTCTAACATATCAGTTCCTCATGTCAAGCCTTGAAAATAAGAGAAAAGTTCTTAAAAATCTCCTTAACTCTGGTATCGCACTTTCTCTATATCTTGCCTGCGGTCCCACACCTAATGTTCATGTCTCCTGTGTACGCGAACGCAATTTTTTTGTGTTATGGGTGCGGACCCCTGTAAAATATTAAAAAGGCACAAGTAAACTCGAAAAATCTCACTTTCAGTAAATTCTAGAAGCCTCTAGAAAGAATTTTGTGGTGGCAGAGCTGCTCTTTTGAGGTTCATGTATCCCTTACCTTATGGAGCTAACCCCTTGATGTGAGGATCTTATCTCTTTGAAGGAGGATTCTATCCCTTCATAGTTGGAACTGAAACCTCCTCTTTTTCACTATAAAAAGAGGCATTGGGTAGCCTCAAAGGGAGTTCAAGCTTTAGAATTATTTGAGGTTAAGTGCTGTTGGGATTTAGACTCATTTAAACTGAGATTTTTGTGAGGAGAGATCACATACCTCTATCTGTCTCAGTTGGAGGAGTGAAAAGCTTACCAGAGTAGAGGAGATTCCTTCTTTAGACCCCGGGAAGGCCTGTTCAACATCAAGGCTAAGGTTGTAAGGTTTTCCTTCTTTTAAAGTTAATACAAATGAATTCATTTTTCTCAATAAGCTGTTAGTTAATTGTTTATTTCATGGATTCCTTGATCAGCATGATAAGCATGATTTATGATGTTTACTATACAGGTGCTATTTAATGTTTGCTTGTTTGTGACTGCAGGTTTGCAAAGATAACTCCTTCAAGTGCACGAGGGACAACTACTTCGAACAAGGATTGGATCTATGGTAAGTTCTTAAACACCTTTATAGTATTCTTTTATGAATCATATATGTTTATAGAAAGATAGGTTTATTTGGCTGTTTGTTGCTAGATTACCTTTTGGTACTAGGGCGATCGATCTTGTCCGCAAGATTGATTAATCCGCCCAACAACGACTTTATACCTATCACAGGTTTTTGGGAGAACAACCTTTCTGGCTCCTAAACCCTGGATCATTAGGGAACATGGGAGAATAAAACAGAGATTGGTTAGATTTCTAAGGCAAAGGGAAGATGGGTGGAAGAAAGAAAATCTAGGGGGTTTCAGGTTTTGAATGAGTTCAAAGGGGTGACCAAAACCAAAAAAAACCCTCCCCATTAGGGAAGGTGCATGATCATACTGACAGGGAGGAAAAATGGCATGAAAAATGATTTTATGGAGGGGAGGGGTCACCTACCTGGAGGAAGTCGCACACCTCTCTCAGTTTCCCAACATTTTTGTCTCTCAAGATCTCTAGTGAAATAAAAAAATGAACTGAAGGGGTGGGAGATTTAAATATAAAAAGGGCGCACATGCATGGTCCAAGGGGCCATCGAGTCGCATAGGGCGCAAGGCATATGTCACCGTCTCTTGTGACTTAGCGACCTAGTGACCTCCAAGGATGAGGTCGCATAGTTGCATGGGTCGCAAGGTCACAAGATAAAGGGAGAAGCTGTGTTGTGACCTAGAGACCCATTCACGTAGTCACATGGTCGAAAGGAAATGAAGGTCACAAAATTTTAAGTTGTGACCTTACGAATTCACTTGGTTAAAGAAAAGGTATGTTGCAAGTCATTTTTTTCACTACATGAGAGCTTATTTTGTGTGAACTGCGACCTAGGTTGAAGACAAACCTTAAGTCTCAGAGAGTTGGAATTTCAAAGGGACCAAGGAGACATGAATTACTACTAGGTTGTGAAGGTGGGGTACAGAGGTGACTAAAAGGTATAGAATTAGTGCAGGGTCCCCAAAATTTTGAAAAGGAAAAAAAATGGTGGATTGTTGCTATGACTATAAAAATTGGTGATTCACTGGTAAAACCTTAGTATCTCTACTTGCCCTTGATTTAGGATGTAATGGACCCTTGTGAGTGTGTCATTACAATATCATGGGTCCCACTAATGCCTATAGGATACCCTTGGTATTGATCAAAAGTCCCCTACTACTTAGATTTTCCTTGTTAACCGCATAGACTAAAGACGTTCCCGATGACTTGAAATATGGGTCTGGATAATGATATGAGTTTTAAAGGTTTTTGATATTATGGTTATAGGTCTCTCATCTTTCTCCCCTACCAGCGAGTCTGAACATTAATCCTATGGAGTCACTTCCTCGAAATCAAAAATGTTGCTCCTCTACCATCAAACCTAAAAAATACCCTGGCGGAGTCGTTGCATTAACTCTCTTTGCAAGAAGCCTTTCTCAATACTTGAACCCTTATTTAAATTTTATTTTTGTACTCATTAGAAATTATTTATCGGGAATTTATTTTCCTGAGTGATTTATGGATCCCAACTTATTTTATTTGCAAGAGAGGTTGTTTCTAGTTTTTCAGAGACTTTATTGTTTTCTTGAAATATGTGTCACTCGTTAAGGTATCATTTCCCCTTTTCAAGTCAGCAGGATATATATATTTATTCAAGCTATATATCCAAGTCAAAAGTGGGGTCTTACTATTGAAATATAGGGTGTCATGGATAACCAGAGTTCCCCATTGAGATAGGTATTCACACTTCACTTTGGTCATGAATTTAAAATGATCAAGTGTGGGAACAAAAAAGAGTACAACTGAGCCATTTGTGTAGAGGATACCCCAACCCCAAGGTGTTTGATTCGGGTGATGTTACAAAATTATTTATTACAGCTAAGATTTTACTAGTAAGCTGAAATAGGATGCTAAAAGCATGAAAGAAGGTAAACTAAATGAAAAAACAAAAGTGGGTTATAACTAAGAGAGAAGGTGGAAAATAGAAAGAAGAGAGCTATAGTACAGGGATGGGAAAACAGTTACAAGAACTGCTAGATGAAATAAATTTCAGGTCATGGCCATTTATGGGGAGGGGCTCAATCATCCCTTATAAGGTCTAAAATATGTAAGTATGTTGGCCAATATTCTTCATAAGTTGAAAGGGATTTATCCATAACGCTTGAAATTTTGTGTGTTTTCATTTTTCCTCATGAGCTTTAACCCATTTTAGAATTAATTCACCCACACTAAAATCATTATTGCCTATATATTTCCTATGAAACCACCTCTTGATTTGAAATTTTGGTGAACTCCAAGCTTCTCCCTAGCCTTTTGTCTTTCTTTCTCCAATTTAAGAAGGGTGTCGATTCGATTTTTCATAGTAGGGAAAGGTGTACCCTCTAATTCTTGCGAAAACTAGAGAGTGGGTAAGTACAAGTTAGGAGTGAATGGATTCTTTCCTGTAGACAAGGAAATATGAAGAGGTTTCGAGAAACGGTTTCAAGGTGATACTGTCGACCCACGAGGCATTGGTTAAGGAATTGTGCCCATTTATTTGGTGACAACAAGGTTTTCTTGATAATACAGATTAATTTTTTGTTGGTGGACATTTCTAGGCCATTTCCTTGGGAATAATAGTTGGTTAAGTGTTTCAAAACAATACCATTTTCCAAAGCAAAGTCATACAACCTTAAATACGAGAAAGAAGTAGCGTTATAAAAAACGAGGGAGGTTGTAATGCCGAAACTGGTCATGATGTACTGATTGAAAAAATATATTACCTCTTCATCATTGATTTTCCATAATGGTGTTATCACTCGGAAAAAACTGAAGCATCATTTGACATAGTCTTAGAGGTTCATGTGTCAAAGGTATGGTCATAGAATTCATTTTTCATTACTTGATAAAGGAAAATTTTAATTTTTTCTTATAAGCCTATCCTAAGGTCTAAAACCACCCCCATTCAAGTATTTTCATGTCACATCAGTCATTATTTCCTGATATATTTCATTTCCCAAGCTTACAACTCCGAAAAGGTCATTTTAGCCAAGAATTCTTACTTTCATAGTGAATTACACAGAAAAAACACACTTTTCGCTATGAAACTGCTAATACTTTCATAGCGAAACTACCCAGAAATACACTAAGTACGCTACAAAAGGAGGTATTCTTGTCTGTCTTTTCAAAACAGGCACTAGGTGTTAGTCAATGATTGAAAGGGTTAGGGTAGATGCCACTCGAGTCAATTAGGGTTAAATCAAGGTACAATGGTCATGGCTGAAGTCATTATTACCATTTTAATCATGTATGAGTCATGATTATACCATGAGTTATCATCGAAATTTTAAAATCTTTCCCAATTGAGTCATTTGTCATTCTTCGCTCCCTCTTTGCATGTTATTGAGCTCTGGAGAGCTATTTCACTAAGCCCAAGCTGTGGCTGGCATTTTCAAAGGTTTGCAAGTATCACTGATCATGCGAGGCAGAGAAGACATAAAAGTACCATGGCTGCAAAGAGGAAGACCAAAAAAGGTGTCCACTGTCTCAAATATGAGCCATTAGACATGAACTTGATAAATTAATACCCAACAACTTCAAAAATTTTCAGAGGAACAGGGTGTTTGCAGTTTTTCCAAATATTACAAGGATGCCATGTGCAAGTTTCTAAGGATTTTTCCATCAATTTCAATGGGACAACTGCAAAAGTGGGAATGTTGAACCTCACTATAACACCAGATACTATTGCAACAGCAACAAGAATTCCAAGAGAAGGAGAAAAATGGGTCAAAGGTTTCAAATTCAACATGAAGGAATGTAAGGAATTTATCAAGCTAGAACATAGTGAGATTGACCTTACAAATGCCATTCCAAGGAGCTACATGAAAGACAACTTCTCAAAGCTACCGCTTATCATTCATAAGTAATTCACCTATGAAGGGAGGTATCATATGGTTTATTCTTACCACTTCGGGCTTTTGCTACACTGTTTTGGTAAGAAATCTCTTGATCTACCTTTTTACTTATATAGAAGCTTAAAAAAATGGTAGATAAATTTCAAGCTAAATCTAAAGGAAATGAAACCTCACTCTTTCATCATGGTTTAATCAAGTTGCTAGTCTTAGAGGAGTTAAAAAGACTAGGTAGAGACTGGTCTTATTTTCTGTTTGTCAATGTTTTTGAAGTTTATGCCATTACCCCTAAAATAACTCCTAAACCTAGAGGTATACCACCACCTCCGAGTGGTAGAACAAAGTGATCCTATAGGAGCAGAGCAAAGTGAAACAGTAATCATGGAAATAGAGAAATTTCAGAAACTAGATACACCTACTATTTTACCTGCAAAACAAAAGCCAATTGTGAGCAAACTTGCAAAACAAGAGCCAACTGTGAGTAAACATGGCAGAAAAAGGATTACAAGAAGCCAAACAGTGGCTAAGGGAAATTTAGAAGAAATTCTGCATGCCATTTATGTTGAAGAGACTCACATAGTCCAAGCTCAAGATACAGATGAGGGAGGAAAGAAGCTCAAGAAAGCCATATTAGCAAAGAAGTTAGAGTTTTAAGGTGAGGATGTAGGTTTTGATGTTTCAAGCTAGGAAATCCATGACAAGACATGCTATAAAACCCTTGGAAAGTAGTAAAGAAGTTCAAAGGGTCACTGAAACTATCTAGCCACCACCAAACATCATTGACCTTTCATCACCTACAAAAGAAGAATCAATCATCAAGCAAAAGAAAGGAAAGGAGAAAATCATTGAAAAAATAGAGATTGAGGTTCTTAAAGAGTAGTTGAAGCTAGAAAATCATGAAATAACAGTCTTGAAGAAATAAGAAAGGAAACATTGTTGAGATTCAACAAGATGATGAGCTTAGTGAAAAGAGTCGCCTTCACTACGTGGGCTCGTAGGCTATTTTTGGCGCAAGTCTATTTTTAGAATATGTCTATTTTTAGACATGGTGATCATATTTCAGAAGTTGCAGGATGCTATTTTTGGATGGTTGATCAAGTTGGAAAAATATAAGAAACTATATTTTTAGAATATTGGGTGAAGTCTATTTATAGATCGTCGATCTAAAAATAGAAGTGTCGATTATTATTAGCTCTTAATAATAATCCGACAATAAACAACAACTTATTCTCTTGGAGCACTTAGTTTCAGTGCACAGAAAAATTAGTGGGCTGAAGGAATTACGTAATTCCTATGGTTTACTAGTGGTTCATGCATGGAGGACTCAGTTAGAACTGAAGTGGAAAAGTTATGACAGAGTTGGAAGAGTAGTTCATGGAGTTGTTATTCAGTTTAACTCAATCATTGGAGTTAAAATCAGTTGAGCTAGTTGTATCTAGTCTAACTAAATGATACACTAGTGAGAGTGGAGTGAAATAATTAGTTAATTAATTCACAAATAATAACTCATTAATCAATTGAACAATACAACAATTAACTACAGTGCATGTCAGTTCTAGTGGAGACCCAGTGGAGAGATAGGTGAAAGGGCAAGATGGACTATCTGTTGTGACTATAGTGATGCATTGATTGCACCACACAAAAATTGGAGTTTCCAATGAGGATTGCGTAGTCAAGGAAAGGGTAATTCGAATTCATTTAGAGCCATTCTTCAGCAGGGATTGCACAGTGGAGGTAGATTATCAAGTGGCAAGAAATCAGTGCATGGATTTGCATATTTCTTCAGATTAGTGTGTGACGATTGATTGTATTGAGAGCTTGATGTAATAATTTTTGTATGAGATTGTTACATGATCTCCATGATACATAATATATGATATTTGGGATTTTCAGTTTCAGGCTTTCCCGTTAAACAATTGTGTTATGTGTGATTTTTTTTATTGCTTCATGTGTTTGCAATTGAATGTTTAATTTCCGCAAAAGATTAACAATGGAAGGATTATGTATTTAGAAATAAGATAGATATTATTAGATTAGGAGAATCTGGATATATGCACGCATCTTGTATATAATATCTACATGGTATCAGAGCAGTGTTAATTCTTGAATATTTCAATTGTGAAGAATTGTTGAGTTTGTGCTGGTGGACAATTCCATTTTGCTACATAAAATTCTTGGTGCAGAAGTTGAGTATACATTGAAATGTCTTTCAATGGGTTGTGATTGGAGTGTGCCCTTGATGGGAGCTTGAATTACATAGCCTGGAAGGATAGGATGGAGGTGGTGCTCGACGATAATGGATTGAAGAAGTTCATCCATAACGATGTTCCTAAGTCGGGATCTAGCGTTGTTGCATTACTTGACGCATGGCAAAAGAAGATAGCAAAGACAAGAAGAATTCTGTTGGAAGGTGTGAAGGATCATATTGTGTCCAGCCTTCATAGGAAAGCCACTCCATTCTTAATGTGGAAGGCTTTGACAGATTTGTTTCAAAGTAGAAGTGACCAGAGGAAGTTGGCACTGAAAGACAAGTTTAGAAAAATAAAAATGGAGAAGGGCGACAGTATTCCAAAATATCTCACAAAGTTTTTCCACGGTAGGGATGAACTAGGAAGTGTGGGGATTACTTTTGATGATGAAGACTTGGTGAGCTTGGCTCTCCTTGGGCTTCTGAAGAGTTGGCATAGCTACGAAGACTCTGTCAATGGACGGGAGAAACTGCCAGGATGGGAGCGACTTTGGTCGGATCTTGTGCAAGAGGAGATTAGGCGGGGTACCAGGGATGGCTCTTCATCGAAGAATGAAGATGAAGAGAATTGTGCTTTGGCTACCAAAGCAAGGAAAGGGAAGGGGAAGAAATTTCCTTCAAAATCTGAAGCTAAAGGTAAGAAGCAGGATTTGTCCAAAGTGAAGTGTTTTCACTGTCACGAACATGGGAATTTCGCCACTAACTACCCACAGAAGAAGAAGAACAAGAAGGTTGTTGGAGCTGCATATGGAGAGGCCTTAGCCTCGCAATTTGAACTTGATTTCTCTTTGATCACATGCTTGGTTTCAAGATATATGGGATCGGTGTGGTATCTTGATAGTGGTGCATATTTCCATATGATGGGAGACAAGGAGTTGTTTAGTGACTTGGAGGAGAAGGACCTCCAGATGCATATAGAGATGGGTGACAATGGTCAATACAGTGCGACCGACATTGGGACCATTACCTTTGACAGGGAGTCTCGTAATCCATTCTTGTTGAAGGATGTCATGCATGTTCCAGGTCTGAAGAAGAACTTGGTCTCGGTCGCAATGTTGGAAGACAAAGGTTATGATGTTGTTTTCAGTGAGGGAAAATCCCTCCTTCGACATAAAACAATGGGTCAAACCAAGAAGATAGGGATTCAAGTTAAGAATATCTACAAGCTAGAGGTAGATGGTTGCACTGCAATGGTGGGGAAAGCAGAAGAAGTGGTGAGCTAGGATGAGGGAAAATTATGGCACAGGATATTAGGCCATCTTCATTATGGCACTTTGAAGATTTTTTAGCATATTTATACTAGACTTCCCAAGGGTACTCTTGCGCAGTCAGATCAGTGCAAGGGATGTACTATGGGTAAGTTTTTGAAGACCACCTTTCATGAGAAGGAGAACCGTGCTTCTGTGATCCTGGAGAGAATTCACACAAACGTGTGTGGACCTTTATCGGTTGCTTCAGCAGCAAAACACAAGTATTATGTTATATTTGTTGATGACTATTCTCGTAGATGCTGGATCATCTTCATCTAGAAGAAGAGCGAAACATTCTCAAAGTTCTGTGAGTTTAAAGCATTGGTGGAGAAGGAGTCGAGGAAGCAAGTGAAAGCTCTACGAAGCGATAATGGTGGTGAATGCATCTCGAGTGAATTCAAAGACTTCTGTAGCAAATAATGAATTCGAAGAGGACTCATAGCGCCTCATAACCCACAACAGAATGGGGTCATGAAAAGGAATAAAATAATGATTGTGGGTGCTACACGAGCGATGCTACATGACTAGGGCCTACCGACGCACTTGTGGGTGGAAGCATGCAACACTGCAGTTTATGTGCAAAACCGTTGTCCTCATAGAGTACTTGGCATGTGTAAACCTGAAGAATATTTTACTAGTAAGAAGCTTGATATGTCTCATTTGAATAATTTTGGCTCATCTGTTTACATTCATGTGACAAAGGATGCCAGGAAGAAGCTGGAGCCAACTGCAGAAGTTGGGATATTTTTTGGGTACACAGAAACACCCCATAATTATTGTGTGTATTTTCAAGACAATCAGATGACTGTGGTGCGAGAGGATATAAAATTCAATGAGGTGAAATCCATGAAGTTGTCGCTTGAGAGGGAGCTACACTTGCATGCAGAGGAGGAACTTCTTGTTCCCAAAGATCAGCCTCTAGATGTGGATCAGCCATAGAAGGAGATTCATGGAGTGGAGTCCACTCATACAGAACCAAACATCAAACAAGGAAGAAAGCAGACCAAAGAAGCTGTGATACTGAAGCTTGATGCGACACAGAATTTAGGAGTCCCTAAATCACAGCGCAGACAGAGAAAATCACGTGACCAATTTATTGGATACATGGCTCTTATGAGAAATTGTATCGTGACAGAGCCATCTTATTTTAAAGAAGCAGTGCAGGAGCCCACATGGGTAGATGCCATGGTGGAGAAGTATGACTCCATTTTCAGAAATAGTTCTTGGGAGATTGTTCCGAGGTCGGTGGGAAAATCAGTTGTAGGATCAAGATGGATCTATAAGGTAAAGAAAGCTGCTGATGGGAGCATTGAGAAGTATAAGGCAAGATTCGTTGCCCGGGGCTTCTCAAATATCAAGGGGATTGATTATGAAGAAACCTTTGCACCTGTCGAACAATATTCTTCCATAAAGACCATCCTTTCTCTCTCAGCATAGATGGGTTGGCACATTCATCAAATGGATGTGAAGACTGCGTTCCTTAATGGGATCATTGAGGAAGAGGTGTACATTAAGCAGCCTGAAGGATTTGAGATCTTCAGCAATGATTTGCATGTGTGCAGGCTCAAAAGAGCATTGTATGGGCTGAAGCAAGCACCTCATGCTTAGTACACTCGGATCGACAACTATTTCACTGGACTTGGCTTCAACAAGAGTGAGGCAGGTGCAATCCTATACCAAATTGTGGTGGAGGGCAGGATTTTAATCGTTTTTCTTTATGTTGATGATTTAATACTAATGGGTGATGAGTAGTTGATACACTCATGCAAGGAAAATCTTGCAAAGGAGTTTGAGATGAAGGATTTGGGCCTCCTTCATTATTTCCTTGGATTGGAAATATGGCAGTGGGAAGGTTAACTATTTGTGCCTCAAGGCAAGTATGCTTGGGAGATACAGGAGAAGTTTCACATGCAAGGCTACAAGCCTATCGACACTCCTATTCCAGGAAATTGGAGGAAAGAGGATGCTACATCGGCAGAGGTAGTGGATGCCACTGTTTATCAAAATTTGGTGGGTTCGCTCATGTATTTAGTTAATACAAGATCGGACATATGCTATGTGGTTAAACAACTTTCACAAGTGATGGTTAAGCCAACCAAGCTCTTTTGGAACGCAGGCAAGAATGTCCTGAGGCATCTCAGGGACACATCTGAGTATGATTTATGTTACAAATAGATGGATGAGGTGAAGTTGCATGGCTTCACGGATGCAGATTGGGCAGGCGGCCCAACAGACAAAAAGAGCACATCAGGAGGAATTTTCAGTATCGGACCTATGCCAGTTTCTTGGTATAGCAGGAAACAAAGATCTGTGGCACTTATTTCAGTGGAAGCAGAATACATGGTAGCAAGTCAAGCTGCATGTGAGGCTATCTAGATGAGGAAGATCCTGGTCAGTTTGTTCGGTTCACATTTAGATCCTACAACTATACATTGTGATAATCAGAGTTGCATTAAACTCTCAATTAATCCTGTGTTTCATGATAGATCTAAACATATTGATATATGATATCATCATATCAGAGATTTTGTGCAACAGAATATCATGTTGCTTCAGTAAATTCCTACGGAGGATCAGGATGCATACATTTTGACGAAGGCACTCACGAGGAGCAAATTCGAATACCATAGAGGTGGGATCGGGGTGAAGGATAATCCCTATCTTTTTGAGAGGGAGTGTTGAGATTCAACAAGATGATGAGCTTAGTGAAAAGAGCCGCCTTCACTAAGTGGGCCCGTAGGCTATTTTTGGCGCAAGTCTATTTTTAGACTATGTCTATTTTTAGACATGGTGATCATATTTCAGAAGTTGCAGGATGCTATTGGTGGATGGTTGATCAATTTGGAAAAATAGATGAAATTGTGTTTTTAGAATATTGGGCGAAGTCTATTTATATATTTTCGATCTAAAAATAGAAGTGTCGATTATTATTAGCTCTTAATAATAATCTGACAATAAACAACAAATTATTCTCTTGGAGCACTTAGTTTCAGTGCACAGAATTGGAAATTCAGTGGGCTGAAGGAATTATGCAATTCCTAGGGTTAACTGGTGGTTCATGCATGGAGGACTCAGTTAGAACTGAAGTGGCAAAGTTATGACAAAGTTCGAAGAGTAGTTCATGGAGTTGTTATTCAGTTTAACTCAATCATTGGAGTTAAACTAAGTTGAGCTAGTTGTATCTAGTGTAACTGAATGATACACTAGTGAGAGTGGAGTGAATTAATTAGTTAATTAATTCACAAATAATATTATTATCAATTTGGAACAATACAGCAGGTTAACTACGGTGCATGTCGGTTCCAGTTGCATGTCAGTTCCAGTGGAGACCCAGTGAAGAGATAGGTGAAAGGGAAAGATGGACTATCTGTTGTGACTATAGTGATGCATTGATTGCACCACACACACATTGGAGTTGCAAATGAGGATTGCATAGTCAAGGCAAGGGTAATTTGAATTCATTTAGAGCCATTCTTCAACAAGGATTGCGCAATGGAGGCAAGCTATCAGGTGGCAAGAAATCAGTGCATGGATTTGCATATTTCTTTTGATTAGTGTGTGACAATTGATTGCACTGAGAGCTTTATGTACTAATATTTGTATGAGATTGTTACATGATCTCCATGATACATAATATATGATAGTTGGGGTTTTCAGCTTCAGGATTTCCCGTTAAACAACTGGGTTATGTGTGATTATTTTTATTTCTTCATGTGTTTGCAATTGAATGTTTAATTTCCGCAAAAGATTAACAGCAGAAGGATTATGCATTTAGCAAGAAGATAAATATTGTTAGATCAGGAGAATTTGGATATATGCATGCATCTTTTATATAGTTTCTACAAACATAATGTTTAGAAAATGCAGTTTGAGAAAATGAAAGAAGTTTGGGAAGAGAAGGTTAATAATGTGTTAAAGACTTTAGATAACATAGCAATTGATCAAATGGACTCAGCCATTGAGAGGAGAGGTGAAGCATATCAGAAGAATAAACCCGCACTTGAAATATAGGAACAAAAAACTGAAGGACCAAGTCAAAGACCTCCAAGAGCAATTAGAATTGATGCATGAGGAGCTAGAGAAGAAGGGCTTAAAAATGAATGTAGTGGAAGAATCCATAGCTCAACTTATCATTAATGAAGAGGTAACACCTCAATGATATTAAGTTGAGTTTGATTATGTTTTAAGAGTTTAATCGCATGTTTAAGACCAAGTTTCTACAGCTGGAGGTTACCTTTTTTAGACTGGGTCAAAATTTGGAAATTGCACAGTTTTTCACAGTTTCGTAGTGTTTCCTAGGCTTGAAGCCAGGAAAACGCTACAAAAATTTCTGTAGCTGTATTTTTTTTTCTAAAACCACTTGTTGCAGCTTTCAAGAAGGGGAAATGGTAGTGATGATGTTTCAGGTCATGATGGACACCATGCAAAAGAAGTAGAAATTTTGAGTGCAAAAGCCATTTTTTGGACGCTACGAAACTGCCCTGTTTTCGTAGCAAGTTGTTTTTGAAGGTTTCTGAGTAGTTTAAAAGTCGTTTTGAACAAATGGACACATCCAAAAAGTCAAGGGACCTTGCCATCAAACATATATGACTTGAAGACCATGCAATGGAGACAGCTCATCAGCTGAAGTTTTCGTTGAAGATAGTCTTGTTTTCTTGAAAAATAGGGTTTGGTTCCATATGTTGAGGAGAATATTTAAGATGTCAAGTAGTGATGAGCTATCTCATAGCCTATTCAAACATGTGAGGCTTAGTTTTCAGATATTATATTGTTTTAAAAGATAAGGTAGTTTGATGTAATAAATAGGAGTTTGAGTCCTATTATGAAAAGGTCTATTTTACAGTGTAGCTGTCATTTTCTGATTAAAAGACATGTTTTTTTGTTATGTAAGGAGTCATAGGAAGAGTTCAATGAATCTAGCCAAGAGGCAGATCATCTATGATGTAAGAAGGCATATTTAAGGTCAAATTATCGAAGTTGTAAAGGGTTGGAGATTTTTTGCACCATATGCTGCCTTATGTAATTTGACTAATATCAGTAATACATAGGACTTCTTCTTGACAAACCTGAGATTCTCATGGAGTTTTTAATGTCTTTCTAATATTATACCTTTATGTGTACCACTTGCAGTATATTTCATCTTTATTACTCAGAATTCATATGTTTATGCTCTGGCTTCCTTTATTGATGAAATGATTGTGTTGCCCTATGTTATATATGTAATTTTCCTTTGTTAAAGACTCTTATCTGCCTCAGCTTCCATGTCAATGAACCTTTCCACTGAATCTACTGAATTATTGACTCCATAAGCCTAATGGTTGCAAGCCTGCATTCTTTTCAACCTACATACACAAAAAACAAGTTATTTTTCAAGTAGAGTTAGCAATCTAATCCTATCATTATCTAATATCATAAACACCTTTGATATAGCCCTCTCAAACTGAAGAGGCTAAGCTTCAATCAAAAGCTAGTTTGAAATAGTTACATAGAGTTGTCTGATCAACAACCAATCAAGTGCAATCTTGTGATAAAAATTGGGATGGATTCCACCCACCTTGTGAAATAGACTATAACCGTGAGGATATACCTATGTTGTTTTGAGGAGTGTGGCACGATATCTCCATTGAAATACAACCCCCATTGTTGAAATGGCTCATCCACTGCTATATATTGGAGTGGGGTGGTTGACCGAGATTATCTTCCAGCACACTTTTGGCATATTTCTCATTTTCGATCATATGCTTGAGCATCCTTGAAAAAGGTAGGCTAGTAGAAGCTTTCTCTCATGATATTATGTGCTATTTTATTTCTGACATAATGGCATCCTTTTGACCCATCATGTAACTCCTTTAACACAGAATAGGATTGGTCAGATTCCAGACATTTGAGTAATACGCCATTATGGTGTTTTCGAAATAAATTCCCTTGTATCAACTGGTAAGATGCAACTTTGATTCTCACATCCCTCTTATGTTTTTTGGATAGGGTAGGAGGTAGGTTCCCCTATCCTTAAAACATTTTCAGGTTGGCATACTAGGATAAGGAGTCATGAGAATACATGTGATCATTTTTGTACATCTCGATTTCATGGTCCCAACCTTCTTGTTCTCCATATTGTTGGACCGATGCTTCAATGATTAGTTTACATAACCCGTGTCATTTGACCATGCATTTTGACTTGAAATCCAAATCATATTCCTGGAGGAAAGTCATATATTTATCTCTTCGTTTGCCTAACTTTTGTTGGACAAAAAATGACCTGAAAAAAGGTGTGAAATGAATACTATCACATGATTCTTCATGATGTAGGGTCGAAAATGTTTGACCACCTTGTAGACCGCGTATGCTTGTTTATCCATGTTCAAGGAATTGAGCTTCGAACCTTGCAGGTTGAAACTCATGAAGGGTATGGTCCACTCATTGTATCAGCACAACATCTAGGGACAAATATGAAGCAAAAGTATACATAATTAAATCTTTGTTGAATTCTGGGCTATAAAGAGAAGGGGCTTCAATGATGTATTTATTGATATGATAAAACACTTCCTTTTCTTCCTAATTCCACCTGAATCCTGCATCCTTCTTTATAATATTTTGTAAGGTCCTAAAAATCTGAGAAAAATCATAAATAAACTTACAGAGGAAGTTAATTTCCCCTAGGAAAGGCTACATACCTTTCTTGTTACTGGGGAGCGAGATTTGTGTGATAAAATTCACGTATTCTGGATCGATAGTGATTCCACTTTTGGTTACAATATGCCCAAGGTGTTTCCCTATGATACTATGAACATGATTTTCTTGGGGTTTAGAACTATCCCATACTTTCAAAAGTGCACAAATATCTGCTTCATATTATAGGAGGTTAGCTGATCTCCTTTTCGAAAACACTGTGACATCATCCAAGTACATTACCATGATTTGACCCATAAATCCTTTGAAAATTATGTACATGGCCCTCTGAAATGTTTCTATGACATTGATAAGGCCAAAAGGCATACACCAGAAAGCAAAGGTTCCCCAATTTTTTTTGAAAGTCACATTCAAACGATCTGGATCTGAAAAAACACCTAGTTTTACTCGGAGAAACCATTGAGCAGGGAGAACATTTATGAACCAAATACTCTCTAAAGCATCTGCTCCATGGAGGGGACCAAATAATTATATTTATCTGAAGCTTGGTTTAGATTTCAAAAGTCGACGCACAACTGAATTTCACCATAATTTTTCCATATGGGCACCAAATTCACGACCCAAATGGAATGCCTAACTTTGAAAATGATGCGTGCATCCAACTTCTTCAACTCCTTTTGGATAAGTGGTTCTAGCATGGGGTGTAATTTCCTTAATCTCTACTAGAGATGTTTGAGCCCCTCATTTATAGATATAAAATGTTAAATGATCTGGGTATCATATGTATTTAGGTCATCATATGTCTAGGCGAACACATCCCGACATTTCCTGAATAAGATGATTAATGATTGCCTCTCATCAGACAAACATATGACACCTAGATTGATAAACTTGGGGACAAATTCAGTCATGATATTTATTTTTTTATGTGAGAGCGTGGAACTTTGATTCTTGGTATTAGGGGGACCTTGAAAACAATTCTACATATCCAATAATTTTTATAGACTAACAAAATTTTTGGGCATGGGGTTCCCCTTGCACTTGCCTACTTCTTCTTATAAGGCTCTGTCATGTTCTTCCACATATATTTACCCTTGAACAAATTTATGTTAGCCATAAAATCGAGTATATGTTCATAATCATTGAAAACACATAGATTAGTTACATTATCTGGGACAACATGTTTATAAACAATTTCAATAGAAAAACCATCCCTGAAAGGTGTAAACCTATCTATGGAATTAGCTAAATTATCAACTATGGAATTATTAAGGGCATAGGAATAGAATTAATACCAAAGGCTTTAAAATAATGGATTAAGCACCATACCTCATGTTCATAATTTTTTAGATGCGGGGATAAACAATGAATAGTATTTTGTACATGCCTCGTCATTATTTAAGAATCATCAATCACCTTCAAACATTCAACCTTCAGGTAAATAGCCTTCTTGAGCCCAAGGACTAATACTCTGTGGTGTTGTTGGTACACATAAATTCTAACCTACAAGAAATCAAAAAAAAAAATTGGGGGGTCCATAAGGATACAACCAGCGCCGGCTCCATCCTGAGTCTTAGATCCATCATAATATAAATTCCAAATTTCATTCCTAGTTACATCTATGTTAAAAATATTTACATGTATAGTACAAGGTTCATTAACATAAATCAGAGGGAGAGGAAAGAGCTCCAGATAGGTGTCAGGTGGGATAGGTGATGGAAAAGCTTCATATCACCCAATAATTGTTTCTAAAAAAACACATTCCCAACTCTTCTTGATCGATACTAATTCGATCATTCGAGGCCTCTAGATAGGGACTGTATGCTTCATATAGGGCTCGCATCGACTCTGATCTTATTTTTCTTACCTCTATAATGTAGCCACAAGTGGGACCAGTTAGTTGCGAAGTATCCCTGCCTATGGGATGTCAAAAAATATTATGTCAATGCATTGATGTACCCTAGAATCAGAAGAAAACCTAATTATCACGTTTCTTAATCCTCCTACCACATGGAATTGATATCTATCTAATTGGATGATATTAGCATTCTTCTTCTCAAGCTAGATGTTAAACTTCTTGAAAATTGATAAGGGAGTGACATTAGTTGATGCACCATAATCAATTAGGCAATTATGTACATTGAAATTGAATATCTCAAACATTAGAAGGAACGGGGGGGTTGAGCCTCTTGAATTTGCGTTCACAACAATAATAATATATTGGAGGTTAATCGAGGTCTAGGACTTGTTGTGCAAACTAACCTTGGTGGATGAGTGTTGGAATAGCTTCTCCTACAAAGCTGCGAAACTGGTCCATTTTGTATATTTTTAATTATATTTAGGATAGCACAGGGTTTTTGGGGTGGGTCAAAGCCCCTAAAGCATTGTAAATGGGTCAAGGGTAGACTAAGAGTTTGCAAACCATGGTTTGAGGACCATTGGATGCATAGGCTAGAATAATATAAGTAGTTGAACCTTTTTGAGTTGTAGGACAAGCTAAGAATGATAAGAGATTGTTGCTAAGTGCAAATTGATAGATCTGGTTGGGGTTGTTGGGTAAGGACTCCTGCTGCTATGTGTGCGGAGGGCCTCTGTCCTGTTGTGTGCAGATCCTGCTGCTGTGTGCCCAGGTTGGGTTTTTGGGGTTTTGTAAGTAGATCTGAAAGATTAATGAATGTGAAAGTATTGTTGCCTTTCTGAATCCACTAGAATTACTGTGATATGAATCTGTGACGTCCTGATTACTTAATATATGTTGTTGTGTTATTGGTTTAAGTTGCGAACATACTTGTGTACTTATTTATGCTGCGATCTGGTTTGTTCTGCTTGCTTCATACAAGAATATCTGGAATAGCTGCATATTGATATATGAATTCACAATTTGTTGATTTCTATGAGTAATATTGTTGTTGTGCACATGGACACAAAGGGAATCTAGGCTCTGTGATACCATATCGGGTCACTATAAAGGTGGATGCAGCTCTACTTGACTTACCTACCCACTCCCAGGGTGCAGAAACCTAGTTCCAGCACCCACCCATACTACTTCGAGTGAGACTTTGGCCTGTGCAAGTAGGTCACTGTCGAAAGGGCCAGTAGTATAAGGGTTTGTTGGCAAACCTTGAACATCCGAACCTGGGTTAGGATCCCTCGAGCCAACAATGATGTATGCCCTCTAGTAGAGGGTGAGGTAACAAACGATCTAACAATTAATTCACGTTGGCTAGATATCTTGCCAAGATCATACAACGAGATGTTGTCCCGTGTTTTCTTCATATCTTCGATGATGTTGTAGCCTAAATATGATGTCGCAGTGCCTTATATGGATTCTTGTGGAATGAAAGTTCATTGCGTAGACTTGGCTGAAGTTTCAGGGATTGAGGATTGGCCCCTTCCACGCACCGAAGTATATTTTGGAGTTTGGCTGGAAAAATTCTTGGGAGTAGATGCTGGCAGTTGATTTGAGTTTTTCGGTAGAAGGATCCTTCTAAAAAACACCCTCTTCTTCTCCTCCAACATGGGGTCTAGTACGAACCCTTTACTCCTAAGGTTATAGGTCTTTGGTGGCTTAATGGGTGGAGTTTCTCCTACCTTGGCTTCGTGGATGGATTGGACCTCTTGTTTGTGGATGACCTGAAAAGCTAGGACAACGGAACAAATATTCTCATCAAGGGGAGTGGTTTATTTCTAAGGAACGTTGGACTCTTCCTTGTCATCTCCAATGGTATGATATTCAAGTAATTTGGTTACCACTACAACTATGTTGTGTATCCATTTTAGATATATTGTTTTTGAGTGAGCAGCTTGTTGAAAAGTGTAGTAATTTTCCATACCTAGCACTTCTACATTGAAATTTGCATTTGAGCTCTAATATGACTTTGCGGGGGGATTTTTGTTCCTCCCAAAGAACGGTTTAGCTGATTTACTTCTCGATGAGTTCTCACTAGTTTTCCTCTTCAATTCAGAGACCTTGTTGGCTAATTTATTGAAGGACTTGGATAAACCTTAAAATTAAAAAAAGTCCTTATCTTTATCACCAGACTTACTAGTCAAAGTTTGGGCCTTCTTGTTTGTTGACCTAGAGTATTCCCGGGTGTCATGCTCAAGCACTCCTATGGATAGAAAATCCTTTTCTACAGTGAGGGCTTATTTGAATTTTTCAACTAAAGTAGATTTAGCTTCCTGTTTTAAAAACACAACAAAATTGCACGATAGAGATTTGGTATAATAATCCATAGTGATTGAGTCATCAAGAGCCACTTCTGCTAGGAATTTATTTAAAATAGTATTGAAACATCTATTAAAATATTTTACCTTCTCCTTATTATGGCACTTCAAAGTGCTTAATTTGATAAGGAGAATGGATGGGGCCTTATATTCAGAGAAATTCTCAAGTAATTCCTATATGAACTCATCCCAATTCCATATAGAGGCCACCAAAAAAGAATGATACCATGTGTTTGACTTACTTTCCAAGGCGCAAGGTAAAAGTCGACAAGCAACATCATCATATTGCACCCTCATCATTTGTAAGGCTAGGTAAAAAATGTTGATATGGTCTTCAGTTGTGGTCCCCTTTTCAAGATCAAAATTTGGAAGAGGCTTCTTGGGGTGTCAAGGCATCTCATGAATTAGACCTCTGATACCTAGAGGGGGCTGAGCCATCCATGCTAAAATCTAGCAGAAAAAAGCTAAACGCTAGTGGCATAAATATTAGTTTTTGTGGGAATATAAGGCAGTGAAAATTTCCTTCTGTGTCACTCTCAGTTCCCAACCTAGACCCTTCATTGGTATGAGGGGGTTCCCCTCCATTACCTCAAGGGACTCTAAGATGCCCTAAATCTGTAAATTTCTTGGTATTTATGAAGGTTCCCCATTTCCTTGGGAATCTAAGTTGTATTTCATTGTGAGGGGAATCTACATTGAAAAGGTTAACCTAATCCCTAATATTTTCTTCACCCACTGGTCTTTTAAATACCTTGGGGATCCTTAGGCAGTTGATCATCACCCCTAACATTATTTGGCAGGGATTGGTTGTCACTTCTTGCATTATCTTGGTGCGTTTCGTTGTCACCCTATGTAATTGTACTTCTAGGGCATTCTCTATCAGACGTAGGGGGACTCTCCAAATCCTCAATAAAAAATATTTTGGTGACATCTGCATAGTCATCCAAAATCATACCGGTCAGATGCGAAACTGATTTTTCTAAAACACCCTTATGAGTATTGTAGGGCTTGGTAGTGTGCAAGTTAGGAAGGGAGATTGTAGTGGGGATGCACTTAAGGCCCTTAAAAAATTTTCAGGTAATAGTGTGCAAAGCTCTCATATGTTCATATGTGACTTCATATAGAGTAGAATCTTATTTGATAGGGTCGTCTTCAAGCTGTGGGGGTTGAGAGTCACCTAAGTTAGGATCACCAAAAGGCGTAGCAAAATCGGGGTGAAGAGGTGTCTTTGGAGAACGAGGACAAGGTTGATTACTAGCTTGTTAGGAAGTTTCAGGGAAAGGATGGGTGTTAGTGCTGACCATCTTTCCCATCCCTCTAATACCAAAATATGTTGATGGAATGGACTGTACCATCAACAACTAGGGGATCTCGCCAGTGAAGAATCCCAATCAGACACTACATTATTTATTTAGGGATTTGGTTTGGTATGCAGGCATGACTGCCATCCCATTGGTTGAATATTTCCTCGTACAAAGAGAGTATTGCTTAAGGTGGGGAACAAATGGAACTTCAACAAATTCGAGTCAATAACCGATGAATACCCAATGAAATTGATATCATGAATAGAAACAACATAAATTTAAAGCATGGATCCTAAGAAAAGCATTGTTGGCAAGACTTTAAATAAGACCATGCACGTATAAGAGATAAATTCAACAACCAAGAATAAGTTCATGGTTATGTGGTGCTATGAAACAACCCCCCATTTATTTGAATATCAATTAAGGTTATGAATAATAAATGGGGACCCTTTAAAAAACAAATAGATTTTATGAAAAATTAATTTTCTTAGCGTTAAGTTTTAAAACTTTAGGAATAAAAAGGAATGAACCTTTTTCGCTTTGATTTCATAGCACTTAACGAAAATCGCAAAACTCACAAGATAAAAAAGTTGGAAATCATTGATAAAGTGCAAATTGCGATAATGGCTAAGACCTTTTTGAGTTATATGAAATTTCCCATTAAAAGGTGAAAAAACCATTATAACTATAAATCGCATTGTGCCTCCTTAAAAGATAAGAAAATAGTGATATCATTCAAAAAGGAAAATGCGATGAGGTCAGACCCGATTGAACAATAAAGGAACATTGAAACATATCTACAAAATCTGATAAAGCTCAATTCTTTTAGTTTTAGCACATATCGCATCCTGTAACATCATCCCAAATGAAATTTATTCCTGCCTTGATAAAGTGCGATATGCTATTTGCGTAGATCGCATCTCACATACACTCACAGTCAAAGATATAGAAAATGGATGCTTGTAAAATCTATGATTTGCGATATCAGATTTATTACCAAAGAACTTGAAATGATTCTTAATAAATTGGTCCGTTAATAAGATCTAATGATTTAAATCTTTTGATTGGACATATAGTGTAAAATACGTAAAAGATTTGATAATCATTTAAAGAGATATTAATGACATTCAATGGTTACGGGGCTCAAAAAGATCCATATCTTTCTAAAGAATGTTTCAAATAAAAGAGATGGGTTTTTTATTTATGGTGATTAAAATTTGTTTCTCCATTCCTCCTCACTCATCATATCAACTCTGAATTTCCTTATTTGTTATTCAGGAAACTGCTCGAGAAAGAGATATCAACAGAAATGAAAAATAAAGGAAAATCATTTTCCCAATCATCTGCTTCTGAAGTTACAGACATGCCTCCACTATTTTCAGATACTACGTGCAATAAGAATAGTGGAACTTCTTCATGGGAAGCAATGTATAATCTGTTTGAAGGAGAAAATCCAAAAGAATTAAAGAAGGTAGCAATGACGAATGTGGTTGATTCATCAGAACCTTCCTACTTTGAATTTGCATGTTCATTCTTACATATGATAGCTACAAGGCCAAAGATATTACCATACAATGATATGGTAAGATGGGTCATCGACAATCTCAATGTAGCAGACAAGACGTTCAAGAATTCCAAATAGGAAAACATGGATTCATTCACCCCCAACGCTTCGCGTGTAATGTACCATTTGCCAATGCCACATAAAGCTTATGATAAAGCTTTCCTGCAAAAGTTTGCAAAGGAGAATCAAGACCAAATGAAGTTAGTAAAAGAATGGAAGGCATATCAAGGAAAATTAAAGCGAGACAAACTCAGTATGTACCTAATAGCACAATTTCCATCACCCCATTGTTGTGTAGATTGTTTTCTAAACTTGATACTACCAAATTTTCCATTGAATGAGTTCCCTTAATTGACGTTGTCATCAATTTTACTATTATGAATTGGGAAACATTTTATCCAATAACTTGGCCAAAACTATAATGGAATACAGAACCAATAGGGTATTTTCCACTAGGAAAATCCATCCTTTTTATATGAGCACATATATTATGGATGGTATATGTTTCCGCTCAAACTTTCCTATTATGGGTTGGAAGTGGACTAGCCAAGACCCAAACCCTATTCATATTAATCATAAAGCCTTGGGGAGTCTGAATTTTGTTCCCATTTTTATAAGATTTGTCATGGATTCATGTTACCCATCCATCAAACCATTTTTAATGAGAAATCCCCCATATTTTCTAAAGAATCCAGTGCAGATATTATGCTTGTGGCTAGATGGTTCGGAGAAGAGAATTTTACTTATGTCGAAGTTTTCAGGAGTCTTTCTCCCCCTCGTGTTTTTCCTACTATTTTCCAGATAAACTCTTGGCTAGATAAATTTCATATAAAAAACTTTTAAATGATATAACCAAGAAGCCAAGGGATTCAAAGAAAGCCATTTGGCCTACATTTCCATTACAGTGTTGTACCTTTGCCCATTTTGATATAGGTCATACAAAAAAGGAAATTACAAACATTACTTCTTTGAATCTAGCTTTAATTCTAGGGAGACAATATGATCCTAATAATGTGGTCCAAAATTTTACCATTGCTCTTAAGGTTAGACCTTTCATGCATGAAAATGATGATTTAGATGATTTATTTGAAGGAACAGAGAAATTTACAGATGTACTAAATATGGCATCCAATAAGCTTAGTGTAGCAGACATTGAATATTTTCATGAATATAGAAATAAGAGGTTGGAAATAGTCCCATTGGACTTTTTACTAATAGAATAAATCAAACATCCAACCCCTAGTATTAGTTTAGATGATGAAGCAAAAGATATGTCAGAAGATGAGTCACAGGAAAAATAAATTCAAGATTCAGAGCATTCACAACACAAGTCTCAATATTCAGATCATTCTAATAATGAATCTAAAAGTAAAAATGGCAGTCCTGATAAGATAATTGAATATGTAATCAAAGGAATAGATATAAATATTGAGGAAGGAACTGGTGAAGCAGAATTGTTAAAATCATCTTCGAAAGAACTTCAGCAAGTTCAAACTACACCTGAGAAGACAGTAAAATATCAAGTAGATAATTTAGGCAAAGAGTGGAAGAAGTTCACTAAAGTACAACAAACACCACTTAATCCCAATCTAGAAGGATCAACAAGTTTTCACACTCCTAAGAAAACTCAGAAAATATTAGAAACAACAATGGAACTCAACAAATCCCAGAGGTTCAAGAACATGAGATCATTCCGGCCTACCCGACAAAAGAAATTATTTTGAATATCGAATAATTACCTCCACTGGAAGTTTTCTACAGTCCAAGTCACAAATTTGTAGTAAAGAGGAAGAAAATAAGAAGATTCGATGAAACAATGAAAACCCTCAATAACGAATCAATAGATATTTTTTGGAAATACACTTTTGTCAATCCAACAGAACATCTTACCAAATTGTCACAATTTGCAGGGGCATATGAAAATGCCACAATTGATAAAGCAGCAGAAGTGAAAATTCTTCTCAAACAAAGAGAATATAGAGTTCAAGAGCTGGAAAGACAACTGGAACAAGAAAATCATAATTCCAATAAGTAAGTCGAGATGAAAATGGCACAGTTCCAGAAGGAATTTGAAAGATTGAAGTTGCAACATCAAGTACAAATCTCTAATAAGGATGCACATATAGAGGCAGTAATGGATACGCTTAAAATCTAACCTCAAATAGAATAGTTCATAAAAGAGGCACTTGAATGGAATACAAAGTTGAAACAACAACATCAGACTTTTTGTCAGCAAATCTCAGCTACCAATTCATACTCTGAAACAAGTAAAATATTGACTCAACAAGTGGAAAATAGAAGATTGGAATGTAAAAAGGTTCGATAAGAAAAATTCTGAATTCATTTTATGGCAAGAATCTGACAAAGGGAAGAAGGCTAACCTCCCGAAAGTTGACAAGTTTAATAAAGATATTTTATTTAAAGACTGGGAAATTTAATTGAAACAAGAAGTGAAAGAAACGTAAAAGGAATAAAACTTAGCAAATGAGATCATTGAGTCTATCAATGGACAACTTCAGAATGTAAGATTATTAAATAATATACAGTCGAAGCAATCCTAGAGGTAAAACTATTGGAGACACAGTGGAAATAAAGCATTTCCAGCACTATCAAATGTCGTTTCCAAAGGCCAAGCCAGATCTTGGATGATTCAACTGACTCAGTTAAATCCAATGATGGATATCTTCCAGCTCAGAGATCAAATGATGAAATAAAATCAGCCCACTTAAGCAGTCTTGTTATCTTTTATTTGTAGATTGTAGTTTAGTTTACTTATTATGAGGAATGTTGTTTGAAACCTCCTCAACTTTTATGTAATAATATTTTTTTTGACTTATTTAGTTTAGTATTTAAATCCTTCTCATGCCTTTAGAGAAAGGTCCAGAATTTTATCAAAGAAAAATTTGTGAAAGATTGCACTTTTGTACTTTTATGAAAGCCTTTGATGAAATACATAGAACATGATCTACTTTTTTGAAAACTGAATATGCTTTACTGAAATTTCACTTTTGTACTCTTAAAGTATATTTGGATTGAAGAGAAGCATATCAATATTGTGAATTTCATGAGAAGAACTTATCATATCTGGTACTTTTATCTTATGATTAATTCTTGATTATGAGTTTATAGTAAATTTATTTTTATATTATGATATGTATGCAGTTTGACTTACACTTTATCATTCATGCACTTTTGTACAATGTTTCGGTTGTAATTCCTCACTATATACATAAAGCAATTGATAGATGTGATGTATTAGACATAGTTTTTTTGATTAACTATTTAGTCAAAATAATAATTTTACATAATTTTCATCTCTTTCAACAATTGAATGATCTTTATTACATTTTTTTGTAAGATATATTTCTAGTTCATTTCATGGTAATTTTTCCTGGGCTATAGATTACGTTAAATAAATATATTAAGTAGATGCATGTGTTTTGTTATTTAGATAGATTATTTCCATTAGTTTAAATTCATTCATCTTTTCACATTATATCAAAACCTACCATTACCATATCAATCTCTTTGCTGGGAAACTGGTCCCATTATCCCCAGTCAGAGCCACTACCCCAAATGGAAAAGGAGATGCTTTAAGGTCTAGATCGGGTGGTATCCCCCATGTTGTTGTAGTGGAATTTTGAGGATTCAACATTTTGGTGCTAGAAGGAGGGCCATTGTGAATGGCAATGAAAACCGATAAAAAATCTGCAAGCCATCCTAATAATCGTTCTCCATCTAGATCCCCTCCAACCTTTGGATCCCCATCTGGAATTATTATTTTAAGATAAGAAGTTGAACAATCTTCTCCAAAATCCCCTATTAAATCTCAGAATTTTCTTTCTTTAGAATATAAATCTAAATCACCAGAAGTTCAAAATTTGATAGAGCTTAGAACAAATCTCCATTTCAGCTGAAAATCCTACAATACCACAACCATATGAATAAAGTGCTTCATCTGTTCTACAACCTAGAAGAATCTTGAATCGTTCTCTAAGTGAGAAAATTGGAGTTCCTCCTTTGGAATTTCCCATTCCTTCTTCCCAAAATAATACCAAGAAATCTAAATCACAAACATCTATTAGTGATATTTTGTGCAATTCATCATCTCAAATCCATTCAATTCCCCCACACATTACAACAAATCTCACTCACACTAATGGTGCTAGTTCCTCTAGTTCAGGTAGTCAACCTGCCTCTTCTTCCACTCACATCCCGTTCATATCTTCATCCACCCAAACTACTACAATCATGCCAGGACAAAAAATACCACCATGTGTACAACCATGGAATAATACAGGTGTTGTAGCAATGGAAACTCTTCTTCACCCACTTCCTAAGTATCCTCAAAGATGGTTACCCAAATTTAATCTTGATGATGGTCTGCCAGCAGAAGAACATCTCCACGATTATATGTTAGCCATCAATATAAAATAGGTAACTGAAGAAGACTATGTGGTCAGATTATTTCCATATACTCTTATAGGTTCTATAGGATCCTGGTATTTTTAATTACCTACTCGCTCTATAACTAGATTGGATATGTTTGAAGAAAATTCTTAGCTAAGTTTGGAGATGACATAACCATTGCATCACTCATCAATGAATTATCAAATCTCAAGGCTAAAACATGAGAGAAAATCAAATATTTCAATTCTACATTTAATCAATTACTCAATAAAATGCCTTCTACATCAGTTCTTGATGCTGAAGTTCAAATTGGGTGGTATATCTCTTCTCCTCCATCTAATATAGCCATTTTTGTGGATAGAGTGAAATTAGCTACATTAGAAAAAAACATGAAGGAATATTTGTCTGTAGAGAAACATATTATCGCTATTGAAAAGAAAAGCTCTCAAGAAGAAATAAAATCCAAGAAAGTTTCTTTCAAATATGATTCAAATAAAAAGCCATCAAAATATCCTTTTGATGTAGAAGGCTTCAGAAAGTACTGAAAACCATGACAAATGAAATGGTAAACATAAAAAAGAAAGTTGCTGAAAATTTCAATGCTATGAAAACTTTCAGATATTTCAAGAGAAATCACTCTTCTATTTCTCAACCACCCAACACTATATCTAATGTTGAGTCTGACCTAGAAACAAAATATGAAGAAACAAAGGAAGAAGAAATTGAGGAAGAAGAAGTATTTTAACTAAATGGCATGTGGGACTTTATCCTTCCAAATGAAGAGCAACAAGAAGCCTTTCCTATTACTACTAGAAGTAAAGGACCCGCTCAAGTAAACTAGCCAACTCAAAATCAAAAAAATTCAACATCAGCTTCCAAAGGTAAATTAGCTAATAAGAAATCTGCTTCTAAAGTTTCACAATGTAGTCTGCCTTCAACAAATTCTCCAATTACATCAAAAAACTTGGTAGTATCTGACACCATGGAATATAATATTGTTGAAGATACGAATAAAGTAAAGGCAAGCATCTCACTTCATGAACTTACCAAATTGAAACAAAAACAAAAGATATTGCTTAGAGAACTTAATGCAGTTCTTGCTTCACCACTACCTACCGTTGTTATATCTTAGGCAGCAAACAGTTCAGGAAAAAATCCTACTGCTTCAAAAAAGGTTGATCCTTTAGATGTAATCCTTATAGGTGATAGTTCTAATTCACATAAACCTCCTTTTCTTCTAACATATGAAATTTACAACAAGAATATTCACAATTTTTTGATTGACTCAAAAGCTTCTTCTAATATAATGCCAATAACAGTTTGTGCTAAGTTAAATATCGCTCCTCAAAAATATTTTGTTCACATAGTACAACTTGACAGTACCAAATTTGAAGTCCTAGGTGAAATAAATTCAGCCAATAGTTGACTTTCTTCGAGTCCCAAAGTCAGTCAAATCATTGATATTTTAGTGTCCGATATTACAAAATTCTATGGATTAATTTTGAGTAGAGCCTGGTTTGAAAATTTTCATGGATATTTTGCTACAGATTGGTCTCACATGTGGTTAACTTATAATGGAAAACCAAATCAAATTCGATTTTATCGAGAAAAACACATGAAACATACAGTAACTGAATTTGAAGGTGACAATGAACCAGTAAAATTTACCAACAATATTATTTTAAACTACTCAAGTGAATCATTTTCAGGGAATTTCAATGCTAAAAAATTTCCCTTCTTAGACAATGTTGTCATTTCACAAATTGAAAACTTCTCACAAACAGATCTTTCCAAATGTACAAATTTTGTAAATAAACTAGTAGTCAGAACTTTGTTTTGGACTTTGTACTTTGATGGTTCCAAATCTAACGATGGTGCAGGAGCTGGTTATATTCTAGTTAGCCCAGAAGGAGAAATTATCATGTTATCTTCCATATTACAATTCGAGTGTACAAATAATACTGCAGAATACAAAGCATTGATACAATAAAGCAATTAGTCTTGATGTGAAATATTTGTAGGTATTTGGAGACTCATAAATCATTATTAAACAGGTAAGAAATATTATCCACTGCCTTTCTGGACATATTAAACACTATCAAACATTAGTTCAAGATCTCACAGATCATTTTTTGGCATTCAATATTTCCCCTATCCCCAGATTGCAAAATGCTAGTGCTGATCTATTAGCTAATGTTGCATCAAAACTCATACCATATGAAGGTTTTAGGCCTGACCGATTCTCCATTGAATTTATTTTTAGACCATCCATTCCTGATAATGTCACCAATTGGCGAGTCTTTAATGATGACTATGATATTTTTGATTTCTTGACATCAGAAGGGTCATATGAAGATCAAATCTTAGATGAAAATGAGCATGACCTTTAGTTAAATAAAAAAATTGAAGAAAATCCAATACCCAACTATGTGGTTAAGCTGGAAGATATTTATGATCTTAAAGATAGATTCAAAAAGATAACTAATGCTTAAATTTCAAGTTCAAATTTGAATTTTGAATTAGTAAATCTTGGTACTGATGAAAAAATGCAGAACATCAATCTAGGTATTCGTTTACCTTCTCATGAAAGATCATTATTCATACAGTTTCTGAAGAAAAACAAAGGAATATTCGCCTAGGATTATACTGATCTCAAGACTTATGATACTTCTGTCATACAACATACCATACCTATGATCCCAAATGAGAAACTAGTGCAGCAGAAACTGAGGGAAATTCACCTGAATCTTGAAAGCCAGATAAAATTTGAACTGAACAAACTTCTCAAATCCAATATTATTTTTCCTGTTAGACATTCTAAATGGGTTTCCAATATAGTGACTATTAGAAAGAAGAATGGTGATATTCACATATTCATAGATTTTATAAATCTAAAAAAATATTGCCTGAACGATAATTTCCCACTGCCAACCATGGAACAAGTACTGCAACCAGTAGCTGGTTCTTAACTTATGTCTTTTCTTGATGGATTTTTAGGATATAACCAAATCCTAGTACATCCAGATGATATATTGACGAATATTTTTAGAACGAAATGGGGAAAATATTATTATCAAAAAATTCCTTTTGGTTTGATTAATGCAGGTGCCACATTTCAAAGAGCTATGGATATAGCCTTTAAAGGACTCATAAACAAATATGTTGTAATTTACTTGTATGATATCACTGTTTATTCCAAGAAAATAAGAAGCCATTTGAATGATCTCAAAAATATTTTTGAAAGATGTATGAAGTATGGAATTTCATTAAATCCAAAGAAGCCTTATTTTGCTTTGAGCGAATGTAATATTTTAGGACTTTTCCTATCGAAAAAGGGTATTTATATTGATCCAAAAAGGATTAGAGAAATTGAGAAAATCCCTTTTCCACACAACAAGAAATCAATGCAGCCTTTCTTAGGCCAAATAAATTTTGTAAAAAGGTTTGTTCCTAACTTTTCACAAATAGTTTTGCCTTTACAATCCATGATCAAGAAAAATTCAATCTTTAAATGGGGTCACATTGAAATCGAATCATTCAAATTTATCAAGCAAGCTATCATCAATGGTCCTTCTTTGGTTACTCATGACTATTCAAAACATTTTGTATTATATAAATTTTCCTCATAAACATCATATGTAGTTGTTTTAACACGGATTAATGAATAATAGATTGAAGCACCTATTGATTTCTTAAGATCAAATTTACAAGGCGTTGAATTGAATTACTATGCTATTGAAAAACATGCATTTTATGTCTTCAAAGAAGTAAAACATTTTAGGTCATTTCTCCTAAAAAATCACACTAAAATCATAGTTCCATTTTCAGTAGTAATATAGTTATTGATGCAAAGGGAAGTAGGAGAAAAGAGAGCTATCTGAGTATCTGATTTACAAGAATATGATGTAGAAATTAGACCAACTAAAATTGTTAGAGGTCAAGGTTTTTGCAGAATGTTGACCGGAGCATTTGATTCACTAATGGAATAAGATCCAAGTAATATATAGATTTATGAGGTAAGCCTCAACGATAAAAAATCTAAATATGTTGATATCATATTTTACTTAAAAAATGGATATGCTCCTTTGCAACTCAATTAAAAAAAGAAAAGATCTTTGAGATTAAAAGAAAAACAATATCAAATCATCAATGATGTCTTATTCAGAAAAAAACTATGACTCTATACTATTAAGATGTCTAGAAAAATCTAGGTTAGAAAATTTTTTGTAGGAACTACATGACGGTTTAGTTGGTGGACACTTTGGAGGAGATACAACAACACACAAAATTCTACATACTAGATATTATTGGCCAACTTTATTTAAAGATGCACATCAATATGTAAGAAAATGTAAAACATGCCAAACTGTTGCTGGAAGACAAAGGAAACCTGCACTACCATTACAGCTAGTCAACAATGAACAACCATTCGAACAATGGGACTAGACATAATAGGTGATATTGTTCCTCACTCTTCAAAGCAACATAGATATATTCTTACAACAACAGATTATTTTACAAAATGGGTGGAAGCAATTCCACTAAAGGTAACTAATTTTGAGAACATCATTGAATTCATTGATCAATTTATTATTACCAGATTTGGTTTACCAATTGCCTTAATTTTTGATAATGCATCTTATTTCTCATGCAATGAAATCGTAGAATTTGCTCTTAAAAGAGGTTTAAAACTTAAATATTCTGCTAACTATTATCCTCAAAGAAATGGTATAGAAAAATCAACCAACAAAAATCTAATTAGAATCATATAACGAACTGTTGATAAGATTCAGAGGAATTGGCATAAATCTTTGACATTTTCTCTTTGGGCAGATCGGATTACACAGAAGGCCTCAATAGGCACTTCTCCATTTAGTGTAGTTTATGGGAAAGAAGTTGTTCTTCCAACAAATGTAGTTATTCCTTATCGAGCCCTTGTCCAGTTTATTGAAGAAACTCCTTCTTCCTTGCAATTAAGGCACGCACAAATTCTCAAATTAGGAGAAGAAAGAAATAAAGCCAAAATCACTCATGCTCACCATCAACAGTTAGTGAAGACTTCCTTTGATGCACTTTTTTTTAGCCCAAAATCATTTCAACTAGGAGACCTAGTATTGAAGTGGCACAAAGCACATGAGGAAAAAGGTAAAAACACCAAATTCCAAAGATTGTGGCTTGGACCATTTTAGATTGTTGATTTAATTGACCCATCAACATTTTTATTGAAAGATTTATCAGGTAGGAGTGAATCCTTGCTTGTAAATGGGCATATTTTGAAGAAATACTTTTCATAGAAGATAACCTCTTTTGTCCCTTGTACATTATTGTTTTTACTTTTCATAGGAAAATAAAGTTGAAGTATTATAACTATTGACTTCACAAGTAAATTTTCTTTGAATAATTTATTATTTCTACTTGTATAAATAGTGACTATTAAAGAAGTATTTATAACATTTGAAAAATAAAAAGGTTTTATATCTCTGAAAAATTTCTTGTTTTTCACAAAGTTATTTTTTCTTTGAGAAGCCTCAAACTTTATAAAGTAATTTTGATCTATTATCAGTCAAGAAAAGTATCTTTAACCAAGTAAAAGACTCTTTGCAGATAGACATTTTTAACTCTAAAATTATCATCCAGAAAATCTTAAGGAGTCAATGATTCTCCCCATCCGATAAACTTTTCTCTTTATAAGGCCTAATATTATGAAATAAATTTTCAAAAAAGCTTTAAAGATAAGAGGTCTCATCATGCATTCTTACCATATTCATAAGGGAATAACTAACCGACATTACCAAAACATGGTAATGGCTTGAGATTATTTTAATCAAAAGACAAGGGGTATCATCACGAGCCAGCTTATTCAACTAAGTTACAATCAATGAATGGCAATGTATTTAGCCACCAAGCCAAGACAATGACTTTTAAGTAGCAAAAATAAAAATAAAAAGAGGAAAGAAGAATAAATATATGACTCAAGATTTATCTTTAATGATTGAATTTTTATTTGGATGGGATATCGAATCATTGATTGGTTAAAAGGCAACCTTGTCAAAGGTTACTAATACCTAATTGCAACAGAGGCTCTACCTGTGACAAATGATGATATTTTAAACTAATCTGCAAAGAGAATCTGCTACTTTATCTTTAAACCTAGTAAAGACCGATTTAGACAAAAGAACTTTCATCTTTAAGAGGATATCAGATGGATATTAATGAAGTGATTTTCTTTTTATGGATCAAAGAAATATTAATTATTTTAGATTTCATGTTATTCACATTTATTCAACTATTTTTATTTTGAAAAAGACATAAATTTTAAAATTATCAGAGTTGGTTCTCCCAGTGAATCGCCAATTGTTGTGCTATGAAACAACCCCCCATTTATTTGAATATTAATTAATGTTATGCATAATAAATGGGGACCCTTTAAAAAAAAAATAGAGTTTAGGAACATTACTTCACTTAGCGTTAAGTTTTAAATCTTTAGGAATTAAAAGGCATGAAACTTTTTCACTTTGATTTCATAGCGCTTAGTGCAAATAAAAAAACTCACAAGATAACAAAGTTGGAACAAATTGAAAAAATGTGAATTGTGATAAGTGCTAAGACCTTTTTGAGTGATATGAAATTTCTTGTTAAAAGGCAAAAAAACCCTTGTAACTATAAATGACATCGCGCCACCTTAAAATATAAGAAAATAAGATATCATTCGAAAAGGAAAATGCGATGAGGTCAGACCCGATAGAACAATAATAAAACATTGAAACATATCTGAAAAATATGATAAAACACAATTCTTTGAGTTTTAGCGCATATCGCATCCCGCAGCATCATCCCAAATGAAAGTTATGCCCACCTTGATAAAGTGTGATATGTGATTGCGCAGATCGCATCTCGCATACAATCTCGTTCAAAGATACATAAAATGGATGCTTGTAAAATATGTGATTGCGATATAACATTTATTACCAAAGCACTTGAAATGATGCTTAATCAATTGGTTTTTAAAAAATATCTAATGATTTAAATCTTTTGATTGGACATATAGTGTAAAATACGTAAAATATTTGATAATCGTTTAAAGAGATATTAACGGAATTCAACGGTTACGGGGCTAAAAAAGATCGATATCTTTCTAAATAATGTTTCAAATAAAAGTGTCGGATTTTTTTATTTATGGTGATTAAACTCTGTTTCTCTGTTCCTCCTCACTCATCATCTCAACTTTGAATTTCCTTGTTTGCTTGTATTCATGAAACTGCCCGAGAAAAAGCTACCAACGTAAATGAAAAAGAAAGGAAAATCAGTTGCCCAATCATCCACTTTAGAAGTTACGGGCATGCCTCCACTATTTTCAGATACTACGTGAAATAATGATAGTGTAACTTCTTCATTGGAAGCAATGTATAATATGTTTGAAGGAGAAAACCCAAGGGAATTAAAGAAGGTAGCAACGGCGGATGTGGCTGATTCATCAAAACCTTCCTACTTCAAATTTTCATGTTCATTCTTAGATTAGATAGCTACAAGGCCAAATGTCTTACCATACACTGATGTGGTAATATGGGTCATCGACAATCTCAATGTAGCAGACAGGACATTCAAGAATTCCAAACAGGAAAACATGGGTTAATTCACCCTTGAGGATTTGCATGCAATATACCATTTGCCAATGCCATATAAAGCTTATGATAAAGCTTTCCTGGAAAAGTTTGCAAAGGAGAATCAAGACCCAATGAAGGTAGTAAAAGAATGGGAGGCATATCAGGCAAATTAAAGCGATACAAACTCAATATGTACCCAATAGTGCAATTTCCATCACCCCATTGTTTTGTAGCAACAATGTTGTGTATATTGTTTTCTAAACCTGATACTACCAAATTTTCTGTTGAATGGGTTCCCTTAATTGATGTTTCCATCAATTATAATGTTATGAATTGGGCAAACATTTTATCCAATAACTTGGCCAAAACTATAATGGAATACAGAAAAAATAGGGTAGTTTCTACTAAGACAATCCCTCCTTTTTATATGAGCGCATATATTATGGATGTTATATGTTTCTACTCAAAATTTCCCATTATGGGATGGAAATGGACTAGCCAAGACCCTAACCCTATTCATATTTATCATAAAGCCCTATGGGATTCTGAATTTTTTTCCCATTTTTCTAAGATTTGTCATGGAGTCATGTTACCCATCCATCAAACCATTTTTAATGAGAAAGCACCTAGAGTTTCTAAAGAAGCCAGTGCAGATATTATGCCTATGGCCAGATGGTTCGGAGAAGAGAATTTTACTTATGTCATAGTTTTTGAGATCCTTGCTCCCCCTCATGGTTTGCCCTACTATGTTCTAGATAAACTCTTGGCTAGAGAAATTGCATATCAAACAATTTTAAATGGTATAACCAATTAGATCAGGGATTCAAAGAAATCCATTTGGCCTACCTTTCCATTATAGTGTGGTACCTTCGCCCTTTTTGATATAGGTCATACAGCAAAGGAAATTCCAAACATTACTTCTTTGAATCTGGATTTAATTCTAGGGAGATAATATGATCCTATTAATGTGGTCCAAAATTTTACCACTGCTCTTAAAGTTAGACCTTTCATGCATGAAAAGGATGATTTTGATGATTTATTTGAAGGAACAAAGAAATTTACAGATGTATTAAATATAGCATCCAATAAGCTCAGTGTAGAAACATTAAATCTTTTCATGAAAACAGAAATAATACATTGGACTTGTTACTAATAGAATAAATTGGAGATCCAAACCCTAGTATCAGTTTAGATGTTGAAGAAAAACATGTGTCAGAAGATGAGTCACAAGAAAAATCAATTCAACCTTCAGGGCATTCACAACATAAGCCTCAAGATTCAGATCATTCTGATAATGAATTTAAAAGTAAAAATGAGAGTCCTAATAAGATAATTGAAGATGTAATCAAAGGAATTGATATACATACTGAGGAAGGAACTGGTGAAGTTGAATTATTAAAATCATCTTCAAAAGAACTTCAACAAGTTCAAACTACACTTGAGCAGACAGTAAAATCTCAAGTAGAGAATTTAGGAAAATAATGGAAGAATTTCACTAAAGTACTGCAAACACCACTTAATCAAAATCCAGAAGGATCGACAAGTTTTCACAATCCTGAGCAAACTCATAAACTAGCAGAAACAACATGGGCACTTCAACAAATCTTAGAGTTTCAAGAACAGGAGATCATTCGGTCTACCCGAAAAAAGAAATTATTTTGAATATTGAAGAAATACCTCCACTGGATGTTTTCTATAATCCAATTCACAGAGTTATAGTAAAGAGGAAGAAAAGAATAATATTTTATGAAATGGTGACAACCCTCAATAATGAATCAGTAGATATTCTCTAGAAAGACACTTTTGTCAATCCAATAGAACATCTTACCAAACTGTCACAATTTGCAGGGTCATATGAAAATGCCACGATTGATAAAGCAGCAGAAGTGCAAGTTCTGCTCAGACAAAGAGAAGATAGAGTTCAAGATCTGGTAAGACAACTGGAACAAGAAAAGCATAATGCCAATAAGCAAGTTGAGATGAAAATCACACAGTTCCAAAAGGAATTTTAAAGATTGAAGTTGCAACATCAAGCACAAATATCTAAAAAGGATACACAGATAGAGGTAGTAATGGATAAGCTTAAAATAAAACCTCAAATAAAACAGTTCATAAAAGAAGCACTTGAATGGAATACAAATTTGAAACAACAACATGAGACTTTTTGTCAACAAATATCAGCTACCAATTCATATTATGAAATGAGTAAAATCTTGACTCAACAAGTGGAAAATAGAAGATTGGAATGTGAAAATATTCACAAGAAAATTTCTGAATTCATTTTATGGCAAGAATCTGACAAAGGGAAGAAGGTTGATCTCCCGAAAGTTGACAATTTTCATAAATATATTTTATTTAAATACTAGGAAATGCAGTTGAAACAAGTAGAGAAAACAACGTCAAAGGCAACAAACTTAGAGAATGAGATCATTGAGTCTGTCAATGGATAGATTCATAATGCAAGCTTATTAAAGAATATACATCTGAAGAAATCCCAAACGTCAAAATATTAGAGACTCAGTGGAAATAAAGCATTGGGACACATGCAGAATCTATCATGAAGATAACTAAATTAGATCAAGAAAATTATTGGAATTTATTGATCAGACCACATCACCAGTGCATGAATCTGCAATCTTTAACTAATTCTACTAGAAAGCATTTCCATCACTCTCAAATTTCATGTTAAAAGGCCAAGTCAGATCTGGGATCATTCAGATGACTCAGTTAAATCCAATGATGGATATCTGCCAGCTCAGAGATCAAATGACAAAAGAAAATCAACCCACTTAAGCAGTCTTGTTATCTTTTATTTGTAGATTGTAGTTTGGTTTACTTATTATGAGAAGGTTGTTTGAAACCTCAATTTTCTATGTAATAATCTAATTTTGACTTATTTAGTTTAGTATTTAAACCCTTCTCATGCATTTAGAGAAGGGCCCATAATTTTATCAAAGAAAAAATTATGAAAGATTGCACTTCTGTACTTTTATGATTGCCTTTGATGAAATATATGGAACATGATCTAATTTTTGGAAAATTGAATATGCTTTACTTAATTTTTCTTCTGTACTCTTAAAGTATATTTGGATTGAAGAGAAGCAGATCAATATTGTGAATTTCATGAGCATAACTTATCATATCTGGTACTTTTATCTTATGATTAAGTCTTGATTATGATTTTCCAGTAAATTTCTTTTTATATTTTGATATGTATGTAGTCTGACTTACAGTTTATCATTCATTCACTTTTTTACAATGTTTCATCTGTAATTCCTCACTATATACATAAAGAAATTGATAGATGCGATATATTACACATAATTATTTTGATTAAGTATTTAGTAAAAATAATCATTTTACATAATTTTCATCTCTTTCAGCAATTAAATGATCTTTATTACCTTTTGCTGTAAGATATCTCTCTAGATCACATCAATGTCAATTTTTCTTGGGTTATAGATTAAGTTAAATAAATAGATTAAGTAGATGCATATGTTTTGTTATTTAAAAATATTATTTCCGTTAGTTTAAATTCATTCATCATTTCACATTGTATCAAAACCTACCATTACCATATCAATCTCTTTGCTGGGAAACTAATCCCATTATCCTAGTGAGAGCCACTACCCCAAACGGAAAATCAGCTGCTTTAAGGTCCAGACCAGGTGGTTATCCCCCATGTTGTTGCAACAGAATTCCAGGGCTTCAACAGATTGTTAACTCCTGAAACCATAAGTGAATGCACATTCCACAATGATACAATTCCAATACAATAATACATTTTACCAATAAAGTCATAAGGTAAGCATATCATATACCATCCATATGTTGTAAGAGAAAATCTCACAGCACATGAAGACACATGAAGAGACAATACGTTGAAACTCATAAGAATTTTTAATCTATTAGGCTAAGAATGTCCATGATACTACAATACAATATATCCATCAAATCCATAAGTGGAAATAAAAAATTACTCCTTGCATTCCCTTGAAGATCCTCATTTCTCAAAACAATATACCAAAATGAGTACAAAACTAAAAATCCTTTACAATGTGTCATGAGGGTATATTTATAGAAAAGAGGGTGAATTTTGGTCTACCCTTGACTCTTGGACTTCCTCGTGACTTTTAATATTCCTACTTGAATATTTCCTATCCTATCTTACTATGCACAACAAAATTGGACACTAATCTAACAACTTGGTAATAAACAAATCTGGAACATCTATGTGAAACTACTCCATGAGTAGTTGTACCAAAGCTTGTACTCAGCATCTATTGTGAGAATATTAGATATACTAAACTAGCTATCTATGTAAGAAACCAAAAACATATCAACATATAAATAATAACAGAGAACAAGGAAAAGTAATACAACATATATGCATGGTTCACCCAATTAGGCTACGTCCACAGGAAGGTTGTCTTCTATTATCTCCACAAATCTCCTACAATATTACAAAGAGAGAAACTACAAATTACCTGATACAAATAATAGTATGATCACAAGATGAGATGTGATAGTAATAAAAAATGCTCCCTTGACCCTATTATATACCTAGAGATGTGGAGGAATTACTCTCACATATTGAATGTGGGATAATATTATTCTCCAAAATAACACTTCTTTATATAATAAATGGGTACAAGAGTATATTATGCCATAATGAATATGGGATATAATGTGTTACTCTTTTACATAAGATTGCATTCAACTTCTGACATAATACAAAGGCATTAATACCTTCCAAGGAATATAATGTATTCCAACACTCCCCCTTAATAATGGCTGGGAGAAGGGCCCATCGTAACACTACCTAACACTAAGGAAGGAAGGAGTCATTACTACTCCTACTTGATGCCAACTTCCCTCATCCCAAGAAAAGAACAAAGATACACATACTTCACTTCTATCAACGATTTGGTGAAGATATCGGCTGTCTAATACTCAGTAGGACAATACTCCAGAGAAATAATACCATCGGTGACAAGACCTCGAATATAATGAGCATCAAGGTCCAGATGCTTCGTTTTGTAGTGATACACCAGATTGTAAGCAAGTTGAATTGCACCCTAATTGTCACATTTCAACATGGTGGGAGATTTTAGAACCAGACCAAGCTCAGTATGAACATGTCGTAACCAAACAGCTTCTTTAGTTTCTTCTTTAGCCGCTCTATACTCTGCTTCACATGAAGATAAAGAAAGAGTCTTCAAATTCTTGTTGGACCAATAGATCATACCTGAACCAAGTTGAAATATGTAACCTGCACTTGACCATCGATCAAAACTGTGACATGCCCAATCAGGATATGTATAACCAGAGAGTAAAATTGTAGCATTGCTCGAATAAAATACACCATAATGCAATGTCCCCTGTAAATATCGCAGAATTCTCTTGGCTGCCTGCTAATGATTTTCACAAGGTTGCTGCATGAACTGAGAAATCATACTAACGCCAAAAGAGAGATTTGGTCTACTGTGAGTTAAATATATTAAACTTCCAACGAGCTGACAATAAAGAGTAGCATTAGCCAGTGGAGTGGTACACTCAATAGTTAACTTTACATCGGATTGAAATGGTGTAGGAGCAGGTTTACAATTACTCATATGGAAATGAGCCAATATATTTTTCGCATACTTAGGCTGAGAGAGAAAAATACCATCGGCCATATTCTAGATCTGAAGACCCAATAAATAGTGCAATGTACTGAGATTTGTCATCTCAAACTACTTTTGAAGAGAAATTTTCATATCTTGAATTAATACAAGCTCGCTGCCAGTGATAATTAGATCATCCACATATAAAAAAATAATGATGACATTATCACCAAAGTTCTTAACATCCAGATTTGGATCAGATATACAACGCTTAAAACCATTATTCAAGAAATATGCATCAATTTTATCATACCAAGCCCTAGAGGCTTCTTTGAGACCATATACAGATTTGTGTAATTTGCATACTAAACTTGAGGATTCACATTATGGGAATTTTGAGGTCTAAAATGGGCCTCTTAAGTAAACTATAAAATAATAGTGGAAATAATAAAATAAGATTTGATTACATCAGCAAATTTTAGAGGGAAAAAAGAAAAAAAATACTTTTTCAACTTATCTCCCAATTTTTTTAGTGAAATTTCAAGTGGGAGTACTTGTTGGATGCAAAATTTAATTCCTCATCCAAGGAGTACCCATGTTTCATACTTTTGATGGGTCCTGCTATATGAAAAATATTAAATACATGAAAAACGTGATTGTAATTGTGTGGTTTTATGTATTTCTCATTTTTCATGTAGCAGAGCCCATCGAAACTATGCAACATGGGTACTCCTTGAATGAGGAATTAAAATTTTCATCCAATGAGTACTCCGGCTTGAAATTTGAGTAAAAATTTTGGGAGATAAGTTGAAAATACAAGTTGAAAAAATAGTTTTATTATTTTAATATTTTTTAATATATTTTCCCTTTTACTCAAAAAATGGTGAATTATCCCCCATGGTTGACATCGTCATCTTGAATCCTATTGGTTCTTATAAAGTTTATTTTTGTTGTACATTTTTCTTAGGAGGCCCATTTTAGACCTCAAAATTCCCCTAATGGCGGAAATAAAACAAGGAGGTTGTTGCATATAAATTTCTTTAGTAAGATCACCATTTAAAAATGTACTTTTAACATCCATTTGATGAATTTCCCACTTAAAATATGCAGCAAGAGTATAATGGTTCTTATTGTGTTCATTTTAGCAACAGGAGAAAAAGTTTCATAATTATAATCAATACCTTCAAGTTGATTAAAGCCTTTGACAACTAATCTAGCTTTATACTTTTCGATTTGTCCTTCTGCACTGAACTTAGTTTTATAAACCCATTTATAACCAACTAAATTCTTTCCTAAAGGAAGAGGAGCAAGAGACCAAGTCGTGTTTCAGGAATAGGAATAACATGTGGTATTGGTAAATTTAGGGTAACATGAGTTTCTACAGACTCGGGTGGGGAAGAGACTTCATGAAATTGAACATCCCTTCTAATTATGACACTTTTATTAGAAGGATAAAACAACCTGTAAGCCTTGGAATTCTCATCATAACCAATGAATACACACTTGTGAGATTTTGGTTCTAACATTTTCCATTTTTCATTAGGAATATGAGCCCAAAATTCACAACCAAACACCTTAAAATTACTAATATCTAGTTTACATCCATTCCATTTTTCCTTAGGGGTAACATGCTTAATAGCTTTAGTAGGAAATCTATTTAAAATAAAATTAGCACAACAGATGACTTCAGTCCAAAATTTCTTATGCAGTCCTTTAGAATAAAGCATACATCTAGCCATTTCAACTAAAGTTTTGTTTTTCCTTTCAACAATACCATTTTGTTGAGGTGTGTAAGGAATAGTATTTTGATGTTGAATACCATGTTTAGATAAATATGCATCAAATTCTTTCTTAAAAAATTCCCCCCATTATCAGATCGCAAAGTTTTAATACTCTTACCAAATGCATTTTCAACCATGGATTTAAATTCTTGAAATTTTACAAATGTTTCACTTTTATTTTTCAAAAAATAAACCCAAGATTTTCTACTAAATTCATCAATAAAGGTAAGAAAATAAACTACATGGGATATTGAATGAACTTCAAGAGGACCACAAATATCACTATGAAATAATTGCAAAGGTTCTTTAGCACGCCATGATTTACCTTTGTAAAACATTTCTCTATGATTTTTACCAAGAACACATCCTTCACAAACACCAGTAGTAGAAGAAATATTAGGCAAACCATGAACCATTTTAGTTAGTATTTGCATATTACCATAATTCAAGTGATCCAATCTTTCATGCCATAGTTTACTTATTTCATCAACATGAGCAACATAGGATAAAAGGGTTGTCTCTTAATTAAATTAAAGCCTACAAATTTATATAAACCAACTATATGATCAACAGGGCCAGAAGAAACTACTTTGTAATTTTAGTTGATATCTTTAAGAACATATTTATCGGGCTAAGCTTCAAATTTAAAACCTTTATGACATGCACAATAAATATAAAGTAAGTTGATGGGCATGTTTTGAACATGAAAAACATCTTCCAATTCACCATTAGCAACATTAATATTAACAAAACCAATTACGGAAAGTTGTTTACCATCACCAATAGAAGATTTCTCAGATGAGTGTTTATTAGTGTCATAAAATGTAAAAAAAGAAGCATTACCAGTCATATGTTTAGAAAAACCAAAATCCATTATCCATTCCACATTATAAGAAGAATTATTAGATGAAACTATAGATGCACATAAAGCTACTTGAGATTCATTAGAATTTTTCTTGTTTGCTTTAGTCATTAAACATTTCACTTTAAAGCAATTCTTTTCAGGATGGTTAGTTTTACCACAATGCTTACTAGTATCATACACTTTTTTCTTCTTACTAGTTTCATGATGTGCATGAGAAACATGACCATTACTATCAATATGATTAGAAGTGTGTGAACACGAACCTTTGGCATTATTAAAACTTTTCTTAGGATTTTTATTATGTGCCATAAGAGCTTTATTAGGTGAGACTTGTCGTGAAGCAATCAAAACTTCTTGCTCATTTATCAACCCTTTATAGAAATAATCAAAATTAGGTTTTGTGGTACTTTGAGACAATTCAAGAGCCCTATTCCTAGTTTGGATGAACATGTCAAAAAAAGATGGAAATTTTTGTTCTACAAGAATGATAAGAGCAGTGCATGTCTTCTTGTAATATTTACCACAATTATTTAAATTTTCATTTAATGTTTTCAATTTAGCAGGATATAATTATACTCTATCAAAAGTAGTAGGATCTAGTTCATAGCCACAAGGGATAGCTCAACTGGTCTGAGCCAGACGTGGGTCCTCTCCGTAATCAGGGAGGTCACGGGTTCGATTTCGAATTTGAGTCCCTCGGGGTCAGGCGTTGTAAAATAGTGCTGACAGTTTATTGCGCGTACCATCCAAATATTCTGGGGAAGTGCGCCCGGGTTCTCCGCGAGTTTATTCCTCAGAAAAAAAGTAGGATCTAGTTCATGAATCTTCTTTTCAAGGTAATAAGCATAAACATCATCAGATTTATCAAATAAAGAAACAATAATTTCCCATACCTCAACCAGACTGTCTTTTGCATCAATACTTACCTAAAGACTACCTGAAACCGTTTGACCAATGAGTCCTCTTACTTGATCAAAATTGTCTTCCCATTTAATCAAGGCTTGAGCATATGTAGGTTTCTTGTGTTCACCATTAACCAACCTCCATATATTCTTACTCCTGAGAACATCAATCATTTTACTTTTACATGCAAGATAGTTAGATCCGATAAGTTCAGGAACATAGGCTACTTATGAAGTAATAATGATAGAAATTTTGACAATAAATACAAACCCAAATGCAAGAAATGACAAGAGAAAAAGTGGATAGAAAACTGTAAATTTCTGCAGCTCATTTACCACCACCAAAAAACCTGAAAAAAACTACCAATCTTAAATCAGCGATAACTTTGCTGTTGGGACTCCGTTTGAGCTGATTTTTTTTTTTGAAATTGGGTAGCTCAGTGAGAGGAACCCAAATATCTACTCTTTTCTGGGAAATTCTGCACAAAAGGTAACAAATCTGACAAAAATGTTAGGTGGAAAAACAAAAAACACTCAATAATGCTCCAAATTCTTATTATAACTAGTTTTCGGAAATGGCGCAACCACTCTGCATCCATATATGTGCTTGAAATTCTGATCTAAACACTCAGTCTACCAATCTACCAATATTCCGCCTGGTAAAAAAAACAAAAAACAAAAACTGTCGTAACTTCCGTAACTGAATATTACAACTAGAGGATAGATCTCCTTGAGGAGGATTTAAAAAAGTATAGATATTATAGAAAAACAATCAAGAACCCTTTGAAAAAAAAAAAAAAAAACATATAGATCTTATATAAAAACAATCAAAAGCCCCTTAAAAAAAACTACAAAAAACCTACACAACAAAGTTAAGGTTATGAGAAAAAATCTCAAATGTGTAGAATCATGCCCAGATCTGAAGAGAAGCCTAATGGCTACCAGATAGAAAGAAAATCTACAAAAAATGAGTGCCCAGATAATAAAAAATGAAGATACATGTTGATGGTTAAATTCAAAGAAGATGTTAGATCATAGTAACCATGGCTCTAATACCATGTGAGAATATTAGATCTACTAAACTAGCTATCTATCTAAGAAACCAACAACATATCAACATATAAATAAGAACATAAAGAGAACACGGAAAAAGAATACAACAGATATACATGGTTCACTCAATTGGGCTAAGTCCATAGGAAGGTTGTCTTCTATTATCTCCAAAAATATCCTGCAATATTACAAAGATAGTAACTACATATAACTCGATATAAATAACAATATGAGCACAAGATGAGATGTGATAGTAATAAAAAAGTCTCCCTTGACCCTATTATATACCTAGAGATGTGGAGAATTACTCTCACATATTGAATGTGGGATAATATAATTCTCCAAAATAACACCTCTTTACATAATAAATGGGTACAAGAGTATACTATGCCATAATGAATATGGGATATAATGTGTTACTCTTTTACATAATATTGCATTCAACTTTCGACATAATACAAATACATTATTACCCTCCAAGGAATATAATATATTCCAACATATATTGCGGTCACTTAATGTTGTTCTTCATCATGCATATGGAGACACTCAAGGGCATCTGGTATGAGAGTGTTTTTCTTGATCTTGATTTGATTTGATGAAGTTACCATCTTAGTGTATATCCTTGTTGTTTCTATCGCATATCGATTGATGTTCTCCTTTGTGACCTCAGTAGATCTTCTGTGGTGGAAGCTTGTATGAATGGGTCAATGAATGTTTGGATTTCGTGTAGGATTTCTTATTCCTTTCTTATCTCTCCCACAACCCTGATAGAAGGAACTCCATGAAATTCAATTACAGACTCCAAACCACTCAGAAAATTCCTGTAAGACGCGAGAAATCAATCCACGTCTCTAGCCAATTTATCCCGAGATAGATCTAGACCTTTTCTTTCTGGGCAGTAATCAAATATTTCATGGGAAGAGTTGTTGGTGCCTCTAGATGCGTTTTTTCCCACTCATGAATACTATTAATGGCTATCGTGGCTTTCTTCAGCAAGGAAATATTTTCTTTCGTGTCAATTTGTATAGCCAATAAGCGTGACAGGGTTTGGTGCAACTTTAGCATCTCTTCGTAAAAAATGGTCATGGATTCTCTTAGGGTCTCATCCTTTTCCTTGTCTGAGCCTTGAAATTCATTCATGCTTAAGTGGGTCATGTAGAGTTCCTTATTCTCTTGTTCTATACTTCTCTTGTCTTCTTCAACTCTTACAGTTGTTTGTTCGAATGCATAAATCTCGCCCTGGAGTTCCGAAATATGTTTGATAATTTTTCCCACATTCAATTCAGTTGCATTTACAAAGGTGATCTTGGCTGAAGCGATCATCTCAATATTTATCATGGTATCTAGGATGATCTCCTTCTCCATGGTTACAGATAGAGGCTCCAAAGGCTTCCTGGAATAGTATTTCCTCATCTCCTACATATTCTTACAATTGTCTTGGTCAAAGGTAAGCCTTGTTAGTTCCAGCACTTCCTCTTCCGCCTCTTTAGGAATTCCCAACTCTTAAGGGGCAAGTACCATTCAGTGATGGGAGTGGGTGAAGGAAATTCTATTGGAGTAATTTCAACTTTCATGTTGAATTATTGGTGTTGTTATTGTTGTTTGAGATCTTGTTGGGATTTCTTCTTGATCTTTTCCTATTGTCCCTTCATATCTTCTTCTTCCTGCCTTTTCTTTTCTTCTTCTACCTTCTTCTTTTGTTCCTCTTCCCTTCTATTATTTTCTTGTTCTTCTTGTTCCTGCTTTTTCTTGAGCTCTTATTCTTATTTTCATTTCCACTCTAGCTCTTTCTGCTCTCTCGTTTTCGTTTCTTCTTCCTCCCAGACCCTTTGTTCCTCTTCTTACTTTTTCAACCACTCTTCTTCATTTTTCTTCTTTCTCCTTTATTCTTCCGTTGTTTCTGTTCTGGGTTGTCCTTGGGCAGCTGGTCCCATGTTTTCTATGATTGCCTTAATTCTTCTTCCCTTTTTAATCTTCAACCCTTGATTTTCCTTGGATAATGATGGGGAGTGTTTCCCACTATGAGCAGGATCCCCCTTTTTTCTGCAACCACAACCTATGTCAAAGCTGCCATATTCATAATCTTAAATCTTTGATTCTCGATCTTGGGCCTATGGGTTATGGGCCCACTCTCAAATTCATTTAAACCAAGCCTGAATTCCTAGTAAAAGGCACAAATGAAAGTTTGGCCTTCCATAGCATCAAAATACTATGGATAAATATTTCATGGCCTTTGTATCAAAGTCCAAGCCCACGGTTAATCCAACTAATTTAACCTCAGGCGTAAAAATTATAATGAATGCTTATATTCCGCAGCCCCACATAGTTAGATCTCGCATGTCAATAAGTGTTTGCCAATGGAAGGAACGTTGACCAACGCATATGATCCCATGGCATTCAAATGTTCGATTTGTGTTTAAACTCAAAGCACCGCATAAAATAACATTCACCACGCTAACATTTGGCCCCACCAATTAACGAGTCTTTCCTATCAACGGTTGACCTATTCTCGCATCCGTCTTGGTGATTCAACGACCCCAATAAAATCTCGCGCCGACTATTATGCATGAACTTTAACTCGCGATGAGAGAGGTTTTCCAAAATTGCTTAGGGACACGTGATATACTAGAAACTCGTCTTTACTATGTGGCCCTCAAGGTACCGGCTACATCCTTAGTTCGTTGTTCCATTCTGTCAATTGGTTTCTATTAACAGGCTAGGTTAATTGCGATTGCCAATTCCCTTCTATGCTATTTAGTTACCCCCGCCCATGTGCGAACGGTGTTGATACAATCAACAAAACATGGGTTTAACAATTTCGACCTGGAATCTACTTTATTGGACGTGTTCGATTCATTATTCGAACAGTTTGCACCACCGATGAGCATTGAGAGCGGATGTCATTCTATTGGTTCATTTGCCACTAAATTGGATTGAAATCAGTTTCTTCCTCTATCAAAAGGGTCAGAATCTCATCGAACTCCATTGAAACCTTCATGCAGGACCAATGTACATTCAATTTATATGCATTACAATGTGTCTCTTCGGTTCCTCGGTGAGGACCGTTTATCTTCTAACAAAACTTAATTACATTATTTGAATAACTGAACATGACAGATGGACTGAACCAAACTATTCAACTTCTACTGACTCTAACTGATCTAATGCAACAGACAGCTAAGGTATTGACACCTTGCTGCTACAAATTCAAATGATTTTGAACCCTCCTAGCCACAACATGTGGACAAAACTTCCTACATTGCTGGCTAGTGTCTAATGCCCCTGCATCAGACTCCCGAGGGAAATTTTCTTCATGGAATCCTATCCATGAGATCTTCCACTAATCTGCCTATCTTCCACAACATTCCTTCAGTCATCCAAGTGGCGTCTTCCTCTGGCTGGTCCTTCCATTTGATTAAGTACTGAAAGTACTCTTGTCCTATGGTCTTCTTGAACACTCTTTTGTCCAATATCTTTTCTGGTTGCAATGGTTGTGCTGGAGGTAGCTACTTTTCCCACTCAATCTGTTCCTTGTCTGCTGGTCCCTCTTCTGCACCATCATCTTCATACTTGTACAAATTTGCAACATTAAAAATGGGAGATATTCCAACATCAGGAGGCAATTCAATCTCATAAGCATTAGCAGAAAACTTTCTAAGTATCTTGCATGGCCCAATCTTTTTGAACTTCAGTTTGTTATACTGCTTCTTTGGGAATCTCTCCTTTCTCAAGTGTGCCAAAACCAGATCTCCTAATTAAAAATGGACTTCTTTTCTACTCAAGTTTGCTCTGCCTTTGTATTTGATGTTGCTGCCTTGTAGCTGCTGTTTCACTTGTTCATGTATGGCTTGGATCTCTGAAGCAAATTCCTCACCATCAACGCTCCTTAGTTCTACCTTTCCTATATTTCTTAACTATGATATTCCTCTAGGGTGCGTTCCATAAAAAATATGGAATAGGCTCTGCCCTGTGCTTCTGTTTGGTGAGTCATTATATGCATATTCTTCTTGGGGAAAAATATGATCCCACTGCTTGGGATTCTCTCCTGCAAGACTTCTCAACAAATTTCCCAGACTCCTATTCACTACCTCAGTTTGTCCATCAATCTGAGGATGATAAGATGAGCTGAAACTCAGTTTGGTACCAAGTTTCTTCCAAAATGTCCTCAAAAAATGGCCCACAAACCCGGTGTCTCTGTCTGAAACAATACTCTTGGGAAACCCATGCAACCTAACAACTTCTTTGAAAAACAAGTTAGCAAGATGGGTGGCATCACTAGTTTTATAACATGGAATAAAATGTGCCATTTTGGAAAATCTGTCAACTACAAAAAAGGCTGCATCATTCCCTCTCTGAGTCTTGGGCAATCCTAGAATAGTCTGAAGGTGGCATGGAAGGAAAAATGAAAGAAAAACCATTGAATCTTCGACCTTTGACTGGAAAATATAAAACGAGAGGGGCGAAGTACGGTGAGACGCGTGGAGGTGACATGGCGGGACTGGCGACAGCGGAAAAGTCAACAGTAAGGGGAAAATAAATCTAGACCGTCAGATCTCAAAGGAGATCGACGATGGGAAACACGGCGAAGGGAAACGGATGGTGCGCCAGGGGTACGGAGACCATAGATAAACCCACGCTCAGCTTCATTGAGCGACGATCGTTGGATGGGCAATGACAGATTTGACGGCTCACAATGATATCGCTACGCGTCTTGTACCGAATGTTAACGCGTGATGAGCAGGCAGTTTTGGAATCGTACAGGAGCCATGCATCGCAAGCTGAGTGGAATCGCTGGGCAATAGGAGAATACCGCCCGACCCCCATTAGCGGTGCGATGGAAACTGGGCTGTTTTATGGCATAGTGTGCGGCGGGGACCATAGCGGCAGGTACACTTCGGACCGTCGATCTGGCGGGTGAATGGATGGCGATGGCGCGATCGAAGAAATGAACCATGGACATGGGAGGTTGCGGGGGGCTGCGATCGCCATTCGATATGTACAGATCGACGATTGAAAATGCCCCTGCTAAACATAAGGGACAAGTGCCTTCGGGGCTAGCGCTCGGTCATAGCGCTGGGTTCTGTGGGGAGAAAAGTGGAGGGGGCTTGCGGGAAAGGCGCTTAGGCCTATTATAAGGTCAGAAAGTGGGTTTTTAACCCATTTTAATGCATTTCAAGGCCTAAGGAGGGTAACGATAGGGAGATAGAAGGAAAATTTGGGAAAACAAAAGGCAAGGGTGGGATTTCATGGGGATTTTGGGGAGATTTAGGAGAGTAAGGGGGGATTTATGGGGAACAAAGGGGACTTTGAAAAAAGGGAAAAATGGATAAAATGAGGCATTATGCAGGGGTACAAGGGGCATAAAATGGCCTTTTAGAGCATAATTCCTTATCAGCAAGGCTTATTGACTCAGAACAGCAGAGGGAAACAGTCTCAAGGCAGGGAATCTGAAAAGGCTGCAAGGATGATGTGTTTTAAAGGGAAATGCATTCCTTGCAGGCTTATAAAACAAATTAGCCCCTTGCTTTCTTGTCAAGGAAATTATAAGGGGCTAACAGTGGCTCCAAATGGGGATGGATTCTTCTTGAAGGAGTCAATTATTCAGGGAATAGATCTTTGGAGTAAGCCAGTTGCCTGCTGCTTGGCACATCCCTTTCTTTCTTTAGATCAGCTGCCACAATATGAAGACATTACATCAGCAGAAACACTTTCCCAATCAATCTACCTACCCTTCCAACAATCCTAGCATTTTTCTTCCTTTAGGGTGCATTTGAGCTAGCAGACCCTTTACATCATTTATTTTTTCAAACAGAAAATAAACCTATTCTAAATCTACACTTATTACTCCATGAGACTAGATTAGACTGTTGGTCTCATATGTTTCCCCACCTAATCTAATATCTACTGGGATTAAACTGTCCAGTAGATTTCTTCTCTATATTCTACGACAGAAATTGAAAAACAGTCAACCCAGGATTAGACTATCTAACTTGCTGTGGGTCCAAGGCATAAAGACAGTTTCACATGGACAAAATTTGCAGAAAACTGAAAACAAAATAGTGAAGGCTTGGGATCTGAAACTTGAAACATGATTCTTCCCTTTGTGACTCAAGTTTGAGCATGTTAGAGTCACTTCTTTTCTTCATTTCAGCTCTAGTTTTGGGCATGCTAGAGATGATTATTTTCCTTCTTTGCTGGTCCAGATTTTGAGCATGTTAGGACCAGCTGTTTTACTTTCTTTGGCTCAGGTTTTGAGCTTATTAGAGCCAATCTTTTGCACATCAGAGGTTCATGTTTTAAGCATGTATGAACCTCTCCTTTTCCTCTGTTTTTTGAAACATTTTCTCTTTTTCTTTGAAAATAAAAATTGCAATGGTATGTACAATGGAAATGGAAATTGGAAATTGTAAATTAGTAGAAGTAGTGTTTGATCATCCTGCCATTGACATGACCCCCAAACAGCTTTGTGCCATCTAATTCTTTTAGGAAGAAGGCATTTGGACCCACAGTGGCATGGATGATGTATGGACCTTGCCACAAACTGTCAAACTTGTTGTGCTTTCCTTTATCCTCTCTCCTTGAGTCCCATTTCAGAACTTTATCCCCAATTTTGAAATCAACAGCTTTGGTTCTTTTTTCGAATAATTTCTTTATATTTTCCTGAAATTTCACTGCTCTCTTGTAGACCTCTTCCCTTGTTTGCTGAAGATGGATTGTTTGGTTTACTCTTCTCACCATATTGTCTTCTTTTGTTTGAATCTCCTGGACCAATTTGATCACCGGTATCCCAAGGCTAGTAGGAAATACTGCTTTTGTACCATAGACAAGCTGAAATGGTGACATGCCAATGGAATTATTTGTTGTAAGCCTGTCAGTCCACAAGACCTGTACCAGCTTGTTATGCCATGAATTTTTGTTCTCTTCTAGCATCTTTTTGATGATGATCATTAGGCTCTTGTTTGATGATTCAGCTAATCCATTACCTTGAGGGTAGTAGGCAGTTGAATGACCAAGTGCTATTTGATACTTGTGACAAAAATCAACCATCTTCTTGGATCCAAAAGCAGTAGCATTATCAGTGATTATTTTCCTTGGGCAGCCAAACTGAGAGAGGATGTGACCTTCTAGGAAACTAATGATGACTGAATCTGTGGCATTCCTAGTGGGTATGGCCTCTATCCACTTGGTGAAGTAGTCTGTGGCTGTTAGGATCCATTTGTGTTGTGCAGAAGAAGCAGGGTGAATCTCCCCTATGAAATCTAGACCCCATTGCAGAAAGGGACCTTCAACAATGATGGGTTGTAGGGGTAAAGGGAGGAGTTTTCTTTTGCCTTCAAAGATTTGGCATTTGTGGCAGGCAACTACCATTTTATGGACATCATTGAAGAGCATGGGCCAATAGTAACTAGCTCTGAGTATTTTTTTTGCAGTGATTTTCCAACTTAGGTGGCCTCCACATTCTCTAGCATGGAATTCTTGTTTAATATTTTCTGCCTCATTTTCAGGAAAACATTTAAGAAATAGGCCATTAGGATTCTTCCAGTATAATTTTTCATTCAAAATGTAGTAGTTTCTAGCTTTTAGCTTTAAGAATCTGGCCTTGGTCTTTGATAGTTCGGGAGGGGCATTGAGGTGTGTAAGCACATATAAAATTCCAGAATACCAAGGGGAGCTCTAAAATTTTTCCTCTACAGTGGGATCATGAAATTCTTGTTGCTCATCCAAGGTATTTATCATGTTAATGTCTAGGGCTTGTAAGTTTGATTCAACCATTAATTGAGCTAAGCCCTGACCTTTAATCAGTTTAATGTGAGCATGAGGTGGCAGCAAGCACTTGGGTTTCTTGAACTATCTTGGAGAGAGCACAAGCAGATTTTCTCTCATATGATTTATGGTGTTGCTGGAGTAGAGGAGGAAACTCTCATAGTGCAAATGGATCACTCTTTGGCTTGGTCTGATCAGGAGGCATTTCCATCCTGGGAGAAGCTTCATTTTTATAGCAGCATCACCAGAGGTGTTCTTGACAAGGAGCATGTCAAGAGACAGAGATTGGCATGGACAGGAGCCTTTTTGCATGAGATCACAACACTATCACTTGGGAGAAGTATCACACACGTGGATCCATCTTTCATTTTACTTCTAGCCTATGGTAAGAGCCTTATATTTTCATTTTTTGATTTGTATACTCTTATCATTATGTTGCAATGCATGGCTCCTCAAAGGGGCATATTTTTCATGTTGCTCCATGAGCAAGGTGGGGCCAAACCATATGATGGAGACATCCATATTTTATGTGGCCTTGGGCAAAGGTTTTCTCATTACATATATGTTTAGCAAATTCATGTACTTGACCATGTATTAAGAAACATTTTTCCATGTAAAATTCTAAAGCAGCAGTCTGAAAAACTGCGTTGTTGCTACTGGGGAGACCGTTGGTACCATCAAGCATCATGTAGAACCTGCAGTACTTCCTCCATTTTGATGAGGAGCATGTTTCCATTTTTTTATATTGTCCATACTATCATTGGGAGCATGATTGGTGAATTGACACATGAGTTGAATGTGTCTTTGAGGGTAGATGATCCCCATATTTTATGCATTGCATGTTCTAGTGGGAACATGAGGGGAGACATGGCCACCACAGCCACCTACTTGCCTTCTTTTGAGGCGGGCCATGGATTTGATGATGATATCCATCCATTGTATGTATATGGGCATGTATTTGATTTTGTTTACTGATTCACTCATATATTTACTATACAGTAGTAGAGGTGATATTTTCTACACAATGCTTGCCATGTTATTTTCTGCAGTTGCAGTGGATGAGATTGCATTATATCCCTATGAGACATTGTTTGTACCTTGCTGCACATGGTATAACCTATATAAAACATGTCATTGGGGTATTCTGTGATGATCATGTCCTACTCATCATGGATGAAATGTCTTGGGCTAGCCGGATTATCATTGATGGAGGAGAAATCCTTGGAGGATTGCTCTTCATTTTGCCACTTGAGGGCAATATCTTTGCAGTCCATGATTAGAACACACTCTACACTTATCAAAATTGGAGAGAAGTATAGCATGGGGAAAGCTATGAGACTTTCCATGTTCATATTTTCAGCCCACCTTCATTCCCGGAGCTCAAGGTGGAGGGAGATTTCTATCAGTTGTCATGTTGGGAGGTAGCTTATGTTGTATGGATGGTTGCTTGGGGATGGGAGACTCATATGGGGATGATGAGTCCCATTATGTATCAGATCTCATGCCTCAAGGAGGCCCTTAGACAGCCCATTGTTTCCTTCATGGATATTTTTTTTTACATGACAACTATTTGGGGATGTTCACCAAAGGCTAGATTGCATATGTTGGAGGGACAACTTGGACACTTGATTAATGATATGGAATCATTTTCTTGGAGGATTTTATCATGCATGGATGCTACAGGGAAAGTAAGGGGAAATAAATCAATCTATCCTTGTACTTTCTTGAGGACAAGCAATCTTTGAGAGGGGAGGACTGTAATATTCCAAAAATTTGTGGAATATTAATTTTTGACATTTGCACTTAGGAGATGAATAAAATGGGTAGGATACCCATTCATTTTATCTATAGGGAATAAAAATCCTCTTAGCATGAAGGGGGATCACTTTTGGAGCTTTATTTTACACCTCCATGTGTGAAAGGGAGCTTTTGCAAGAAGGCTAGGTCAAGTTTGACCAAGTCAAACTGCGCAGTAGCATGAGGTGGAGAGCACATTGTGGGCCAGCGCAGTGGGATAAGGAGGGAAGATTATAGAGGAAGGAAACCCTAATGAGTGGGGTCCATTGAGAGGGAGCTCACATTTTTTAAAAGGAGAGCAAGGTAGCCATTGCAAATCATCTTGAGTATTATTCATCTTTGGTCTGGTGGACTTGCAGAAACATCTTGCTGGTTAGCAAGAATTGCCGAGGGAATTCTTGTTTAGGATTTACTCTCCTTCTTGAGTAGCTCTTGTAGGATTGCACTCTATTCCCCATATTCATACATTGAGGTCAAGCATTATCCTTCATCATCAGTGCAGTTTCAACTGGAGATTGTACAGTGTTGCTGGGTGTTGCTGGGGAGGTTTTCTACAACACCATCCTTGGCTAGTTTTTCAGAGGAGGGAGCTTCCATCCTTTTGGGAGATAAAAAAAGGAGGTTCATGAGCTTATTCCACCATGTTTGGCATCAGGCTAAACACTTTCCATCATATGCAGCACAGTCCCTCTCTTATACAACTTTATTCTTGGAGAGAATTTGCTGTGAGGGATTAGCAAATAGTTGGAGGGTGAAATCTTAGGTGAAGAGATCAGCCTTTCACTTTAGATTTACATTGGAGGATGGTTCTTCATTTGTTGCAACCATTTCAGCCTTCTCCATCTATTTCCATTTTTTGAGTTGTTGCTGCCCAGCAACTCCGGCATTATTGTATTTCTCTATTTTTTACATGTATTGTAGCCAATCCTTCCAGAGGATGGATGTATTGTATTTTCAGGGGTTTAGATCATACTTCCCCTTCTTATTTGAGATTCATATTGCCACATCCATGTATTTCTGACATTTATGTAGATGTGCCTTTTATAGAGAGCGCAGTCATAGCCTGCAGTTCCTTAACTATAGCGGTGTGCTTCATATTCATCATGTATGTAATGAGAGGCTTGTATTATATTGATTGAATGACTGATTCCTCAAGTCATTGCATTTCTTTTACTGCTATAATCATATGTGTTGCCTATTTACATCTTTTTCATAAGCAAGCTCAGACAAATAATGCAAAGAATCCATTGTATGCTCATACGTCATTGAAGCCCCATTCTTTAGGAAATTCCTGTAGGAGGAATATTACAAGATCTATAGACAAAGTCTGTAGAGGGCTAGGTAGCCTCTATATCTCATCCTTTCTATAAGGTGACATATCCAGTAAATTCCCCTATAGTAAATCTCTGGAATATATTGTGATATTTCAGAAAAAGGAATATTACATAACCTAAGGGATAATTGTCACTTAACGATAACATTTAGAGGTTTAGGTTAGAGACGTGTTCTGGCATCATAAAAAATAGCAGTTGTCGTTAATTTTCTATGATACATTCTGAGTGTGATACCTCATCCCACATACGTAAGTATATCAGAGCTTGTCTATGTACCTTGAGTATATCGGGAGGTGTTCTAGTATGAAAAGTGTATGGGGATGCTCTCACTATGCGGTTTTGCATTAGACAACGCTAATACGGATTGGGCCTCCTTGTACCATCGAGTATATTTAGGTGGAAAAAATTAGGTTGCTTACCATCCATAGGTAACCAAGTTGGACACCTTGTACACTATGATACACCGAACACAACATTCGGGGATATTTCCTGCACGTACGTAAGTCCTTGGTTCACTAGGGTGATATATTGTAGTTCATTGTTACTTGGTAATCCTTTTGCCTAGAATTACCCTCTTTTTTATTTATTTATTTTCTGTAATAAAATAAATTAGCAATCGTGGAAGAAGATCAATTCTATCCCCGTCTTTCATGTAGGACAACAAATAAACCACCTTTACCACCAGAACCTACACCTAGTCGGCAAGGGCGAGCTCATTCTAGTGAGTCTGGTACCTATGGAACCTTTGGTGCTTCATCTTCATATAATTTACTAGATTCATATGATCCTTTGAGTATCGAGTCTCGAGTCATTTCTACTGATTATGGCTTATCTGCTACCGTCGAGACAGAACCCTCATGGTTACTTGAGGACATTAAAGTTGAATCCAATGAAACAGTAAATCCAAAACCTGAAATTTTTCAACCAAAAGTTGATCTAGAAACTGTTATTATTTTACAAGAACATCTTGATCCCAAATTTGAACAGAAAAAAGTTGTTCTCGTGCCAGAAGACGATAAATCGACTCATCCTCAGTCATTTGTAACTATTGAGTATTCCTCTTTACCGTAGAGTCTCTGGCCTGAAATTTATCTCGAGCCTGACGGCGAAGTACTTCCACCTGGTTTGATTTAAATTAAGGAAGAACCTTGGGAAGAGAAAACCCCTAAAACTCCAAATAATTTTGGGTCAAGGCTTCATATTTATCTGTATTTTTCTCATTTTACCCACACTACTCCTATTGATCCCACTCATTTTCAAGTTCTCGTAGATTCTTTAGAGTATTTACCGAGTTATTTAACCATGCCTGAGATAGCATCCCAAACTGTACCATCTGTTATAGCTGCGAAAACACCTATTGTTGCTACCTCTTCGATTTTTTCTATGACACCTGAGTCTCATCTGTATCGTGGTTTGTCCATCCCACAGGGTTACCATATCAGTGTTTTCCATCCGATTACCATCCATCTTATCTAGTTTCTACTGGATACCCATCATATGAAGGTTATTATGTTCAATATCCTTATATTCCATATGCTGGGGGGCAACCAATGTTTAACCCATATGGAAGTACTCCTTTTTTTCTAGGTCAATATTATGCTAGAATTCATGTTTTTCAATGATAACCTACCTTTCCTTTTCAACCACAAAAAATTATGTACCAATATCAACCTGTTCCACCCGTACCTACTACACCTATTATTTCTTCCTTAGTCGTAGCTCAACCTTCTCAAATGGATCCTTCAACCCTTAACCCTCATGTTTTGGGTCTACAGACTCTGTCTTCCTGAACTGGTTTACAACAACTGTTTATATCAAGAATTTCACAACCATAGGCCAATTTACCTTTGTATGGAACGTCACAAGTTTCTAATAGTCTCGTATATTCACAACCTGGTCCAACTTATCCTGGTGGGCAACAACCATATGATCAAATCCCATGGAATCCATAACAGCCATTCCAACAGTATCAAACCTATCATGGACTTGGTCAACAAGCCTATGTTGGGTTTGGTCAACAGAAAGCTTATCCAGGTTCTGGTCAACACGCTTATCAAGGTTTTGGTCAACAAACATACCCCTATCAAGGTTACCAACAACAAATTCCTTATACTAGTGCATAGCGGCCTATTGCCTAGGCAATTCCATCTTACCTTGGTTATGCTCAACCCTATCTAAACCAACAGTTTCTGTTTGTTGTGACACTAGAGTTACCTGATTTAAACCGGCTCACTAATGATCCCATTCATTATCTACCTTGGTGTCCGGTGATTCCTCATAAATTACCCTCTGATATTCCGAAATGAAATGGAAACTCTAGAGAAGATCTTTTTATGCACATTATGACTTATCATTTATGGTGTTCCTAAAACTCCTTGAATGATGATTCTGTTAGACTCCATATTTTCCAGCGAATGCTCACTCGTTCGACTGGAAAGTGGCATATTGAATTACCAAGAGCTTCTTTTGATAACTTCACAGATTTGGCCACTAGTTTTCTAACCCACTTCTAGTTACCCACACATATGAAATTGGAACAGAAATTTTGAACAACTTTAAACAAATCGTTGCTACTCACATATCATATCACATTCATGAGTGGTGTCTTCATCGTCGAATGGTTAAAACCTTTTTTCCGGATCAAATTTTATCTGAGTTGTTTGTAAAGTCCTTGTTTCCATCTATCATCGAGGACGTGGCCAAAGGCGGTGTTGTCACTGAAGAGCAAGTAATTTCTCGTGCCCAGTATCTGGATTTGAATTATACTAAGTCTGCCATGCTCAATGAAAATATTTTGAATGCATCACAACCAAATTTTGTTGTTCCTCCTTCTCCATCTGGTAAGAACATTCATGCCGATGACGGTGTGACTGGTTTTGCTAGCTCCGAGCCAGCAAGTTGACCATCTGTTTCCACACTTATTGTGTCCAATAAAACCCCTGTTTCATATGAGATCGCATCTTCTTCCGAAATACATGTTGTGTCATCTGACAAGGGAAAAAGTGACAAGAAACCTAGAAGTAATAAGAAAGGGAAAGATAAGAAAAAACAAAATTCACCCCAACAGGAAAAATCATTTGATACACACGGTACTTCTCAGAAACCTCGTTACCCTTGTTTGATATGTAATGAGGAGAATTTTATGCGAGACTATCATTAGTGGAATTTTTAGGTCTAAAATGGGCCTCCTAAGGAAATTCTAAAATAATAGTGGAAATAATAAAATAAGATTTGATGACATCATCAAATTTGAGAGGGAAAAAAGAAAAAAACTATTTTTTCAACTCGTATTTTCAATTTATCTCCCAAGTTTTTACTCAAATTTTGAGTGAGAGTACTCGTTGGATGAAAAATTTAATTCCTCATTCAAGGAGTACCCATGTTGCATACTTTCAACAGACCTTGTTACACGAAAAATGAGAAATACATGAAAAATGTGATTGCAATCACATTGTTTCATGTATTTCTCATTTTTCACATAGTAGGGTCCATCGAAAGTATGCAACATGGGTACTCATTGGATGAGGAACTAAATTTTTCATCCAACAGGTACTCTCACTCAAAATTTGAGTAAAAAAATTGGGAGATAAGTTGAAGAAGTAGTTTTATTATTTTATTATTTTTTAATCTTTTTACTCTTTTACTTAAAAAATGGTGAATCATCCACCATGGTGGAAATCATCATCTTGAATATTATTGGTTCTTATAAAGTTTATTTTGGTTGTACATTTTTCTTAGGAGGCCCATTTTAGACCTCAAAATTCCCCTAATGCCTCACCGCTCAGAAATCTCGAAACTTCTTAAGACTTCTCTCGCATCTACAGTGTTGAAGAACCATTTTACGAACCTCGAAACACATATGGTTGCTACAGATCCCGCTTCTAGTTCAAAAGTGCTTATGTTATACGCCACTAAACCCAAAATTGATGTTTTGGTGTCTACTCAAAGAAAATATTACAATAATCCACTTTCATCTTCAAATATTCAGGCTACAAATCAACCTACAACTTTGACTTCGACTTCATCTGATTCAATTTTGCCACTTATTGTTCTTGAGTTAACAATAAAGCCACCAAAGGGAGTCATTCATAAATTTACTTGCAAACCTCAAGCTCGCGCAACTTAAAATTATAACATAGTCGAAGATCTGGCTCAGTCACCTTCTGCTATGTCGATGCTTGAGGTTATTTAGAATTATCCCTCCCAAAATCACGCTTTGTTGTGGGAAATTGGTGGAATTGATCTGACAGACTCTAATATTGTAGTCTTTAACCATGTGGGCTATGTGCCACAATTTCCAACACAATTAGCATTTTTTATCCAAGTAAATGTCCTGAATCACCTCATTCATCAGACTATTATTGATGAAGGTGCATCTACTTGTATCATGTATATGAGTTGCTAGAAGTCACTTGACTCCCCACCTTTATTACAATCACCTACGACGTTGAAAGCTTTTGACAGTCATACATATAAGCCTTATGGAATTCTCTGTAACTTGCAAGTTGAACTAGGGGGAAAAACTGTTACTATTGAAGTTGAGATCGTTGACGCACCCCTCGACTACAATATCTTACTAGGAAGACCGTGGATTTATGCTATGTCTGTGGTTGTATCTACTTACTTTTGCTTGGTCGCCTTCCCCCATAAGGGCGGCATCAAAGTCATCGATCAACTTGAATTCTTCGCCTCTAGTTCCCATGCAACTCAAACTGCTTCGTTCGTTCACAGACCCCCGCCATCTCTTCAAAATATTGGTGTATGACTCTTTATGGATTATTCTCTAATGGGCACCTTTTCATTACCGTCGCCTGCGACATCGGCGGAAATCGTAAAAATAGAAACCTGCAATATGATATCTTCCACTTCATCTGATTTATGGAAGATTCCCAATGATTTCGAAATAGATGCGACTGGGTGAAACTGTGTCGTTAATTCTAGATGAGCTCGCATAACAATCAATATTTTTGGCGTGTACGGCCAATATTGATCCTTTGTCACCATATGTTTGGGTCGATCGTTCTTTGGATTATGGCAATTATTCTGACCATTTTTCATGTATATTCTCAACTGATGAGAGAATTATGGAATCCATGATGCTGGAAGAAGAACCATGGGAAGATTCTCATCACCAATCCCATCTTCTAGATTACATTGAATATATTCCAACTGAACTATATCACCCTATAGTTGTTGATTTATCAACGAATTCCATTCCTATCCACACCGTCGATTCTGAGAGAAACCCATCAAATTTCGAAGAAACAATTTCTATCGATATTTCAACCAAACCTGGCATAGTAGAAAACATTATGTTGGCGCGTATTGTTCTACATATGAACTTGACACTTATCACTCTCTTTTCCATGAATTCCGTGATATATTCGCTTCATCGTACGATATTAAAATGTACCATGATTTCAAACCGGTACGACAACACCTCCATCTTGTTCATCCTAAGAAGGTTGTTGCCATTAAAGCAGAGGTTGAAAGATTTTTGTGTGCTAGTTTTATTTACCCTGTTTCGCTTACCGATTGGGTTTCCAACATTGTTCCTATCATGAAGAAAAAAGGGAAAATTAAAGTGTGTGTTTATTATCGAGATGTTAATAATGCTTGTCCAAAGGACAACTATCCCACTCCCTTTATCGACTAAATCATTGATGAATGTGACGGATGTGAAATATTTTCCTTCATGGATGGTTTTTTTGGTTACAATGAGATCAATATTCACCTGGAGGACCAATATACAACAAATTTTATCTGTCCCTAGGGCACATTCGCTTATCGAAAAATCCCTTTTGGTTTAAATAACAATGTGGCAACCTTTTAGAGGGAAATGAATTATGATTTCCATGAAATCAAACACATTGCTCAACATTATCTTGATGACTTACCAGTGAATTCACAAAAACGAGATGACCACCCGATACATTTGAGAGGCATATTTTAACAATTTCGTCATTAAAAAATATGACTCAATCCACACAAATGTGTGTTATGTGTCGGTTCTGGTCATTTTCTTGGATTTTTTGTGTCGAAAGATGGAATTTGACTTGATCCCTTGAAGGTATAGGTCATTCTAGATTTTCCTGCGCCTTCCAACCTATTTCAGTTACAGAGACTCCAAGGCAAGGCTAAATTTCTAAGGAGATTCATTCCCAACTATGCCACAATGGCTAAAGGATTTACTCGACTCTTGAAAAAAGGGACTCCCTTCCATTGGGATGAGGTTGTGCAAACTTCTTTTGGTGTTATTAAAGATACCCTGATCCAAGCATCATTAATGTATCCCCAAAATTATCAGAATGATTATTTCTTGTATCTCGCCGCTGCAAATACAACCATCACCACGGTTTTAGTCCACCAAGAATATCGGATTGAACATCCGATCTATTATTTGATTCGTAATCTCAATGATACGTAATTTAATTACACTCATGTTGAGAGGCTCGCTTTGGAAGTCATTCAAGCTATACAATAGTTTCACCACTATATCCTCCTCCAGAAGAACATTATCATTTCGGATTGCAACCCTATGAAATACATTCTATCACGTCAATTTCTAGGGGGAAAATACTCAAAATGGATAGTCATTTTGCAGTAATTTGATTTGGAATTTATCAAATCCAAGTCAAAGAAGTCTTTGGTTTTCATTAAGCTTATCTGCGACCTTCCTTTGAGTAGAACTCAGTCTACGTTGAAAATATCCATTTCAAATGAGTCTTTATTTCTGATTGCATGAACTGACCCATGGTATGGACATTTCCTGATCTATCTCCAGACCCAAAATTTTTGACCCAGTACCTCTTTCTCGCAACAATGACATATTTGATACCAAGCAAAATATTATCTGATCATCGGTGATACACTTTATCTTCATGGTGTCGATATGATTTTATGTAGGTGCCTCAATCACGAGGAGGTTGAGAAAGTTTTAAATGATTGCCACGCTGGTACCTGTGGTGGAAATTTGTGTGGTTTTTCTATCGCATAGAAGATTCTCTGCGATGGTTACTTCTGGCCTACCATATTTCATGATTGCATTCTCGCAGCCAGAAGTTGTCATGCTTGCCATATATTTGATCGTAAAACCTGTGTGCCACCAACACTAATGCATCTTGTCATCATTGTGGGAAATTTTCAAAATGGGGCATTGATTTCATGACATGTAACCCTCGCTCGGCTAGGGAGCATGGGTATATTATTGTCGCCATTGACTATTTTACCAAGTGGGCTGAGGCGATGCCTAAATTTAACAACACAGTCAAGACAGATACATTTTTTTTCATTAACCATGTGGTTACTCAGTTTGGTGTGTTGCAAGCCATAGTTACAGATAATGGAAATAACTTTCACAACTACATGATGAGTGAGTTGACTGCCAAGTTAGGACTACCGCATGATATTTATACCCCTTATTATCCACAAGCTAATGGACAAGTTGAAGCCATAAAAAAAATTATTAAGCATATGCTTCAATGAATGATTGGGTTTCATAAAAAAAACTGGCATTTAATCCTGTACTCGGCTTTGTGGGCTTACCGAACCTCAGTGAGAAACATAACTGGATTTACTCCCTTTCAAGTAGTTTATGGTCTGGAAGCTATCTTACCAATTCAATGTGAAATTCCATCATTGAAACTCATAATTGACCTAGTACCTGACACTTCTAACGAAGAGGCACATATTTTAGATCTTATCCATCTATATGAAACGCGTCGTGAAGCCGCATTGGACAATGAAGCACATAAGAGACGAATCAAGGTGCAATATGACCGCAATGTCAAGCCTCGCACCTTCTCAGAAGGAGACCTAGTATTGCTTTATGATGAGGAAGCTGATAAGATAGGAACATGCAATCAAACCATTATGGCATGGCCCCTATATTGTCAAGCGTGTTCTAGCAAAATGTGTCTATGAGTTGGTAGATTATGATGGGATTCCATTGTCACAACCTCAGAATGGGTTATATCTTAAACATTACTATTCTTGTTTTTGCATAGTAAACAATGTATTTTATTGTATATATTCTTTGATTATGTGTGTGTCACTATGTGTCTTTTAAGATTTTTCATGTGGTTAGTAATCCGATTTGCATTTTTTTGTAGATGTCAGGGTCTTCAGAACCATTTTTTGGTTATGTTGATGGTGTTATTCATAGTACGCAGAATATTTCTTCTACAACATGGGACATCTTCGCTCCAAGTGGGGAGTTAGTGAGTTTCCAAGAGATTTGTATCGGTCCATCAACCAAAAATATCGTTGAGTATAGCGCATTGACCGAACTCCTCTCTGATGCCATTTCACTTGGAATTTGCCGCATCATCATTAGGTTGGGCTTAAAACTTGTCTTACTACAGCTTAATAGTGTTTATACTCTCTAAAATCCAACTATTCATCGAATTTTCCTTAGATTTTGTCTTTTGGAAAGACATTTTGTTTACATCCAATATCAACACATTTCCAAAAAATTTAACACCTTAACTGATTCTTTAGAAAATTATGTGTTAAACAGACATTTGCAACATATGTAAAGATGAATTTTCAATTCACATCACACAATTGAATATGATTGCACATAACCATTGGAAAACACTGAAAGTAAAATAGATTGATAATCGAGTTTTTTACAAAAATTTGTGTCCAAGACACGTTCGTCACATGACCTCAAAATGTATGCAGACATATCATATCCTATGTAGATCTAGTGGTGCTCATGATAGCAGGTCATTGCTTGAGCTATAACGCGCAATAGCCTCATCCATCGGCTAGGAACACCAATAGTATGGCGTTGCAACCTCATCGGTAACTCCTCGATCCATATATCCGATATCCTGATATTCAACCCCTCTACATGCTTTTGTAACTCATCCAGAGTCTCGGTCAAATCGAAATCTCAAAGGACTGCTTTATCGATGGTCCTCTTTGATGGTTCATCTTCCTACTGTGAATGAACCATTGGTCGAACACTACCCACATCTACATACATAAAAAAATATTTAGTTTAGTCTTGTAAACATGGAAAAACACAAAAATATGTAAAAAACCCAAAAAATCAAAAAAACATGGTCAAAACATTTTACCTGTAGCACCCCATTGAGCACCTACTGGTAACATCAAATCTGGGTCTTTGTGAAAATCCACTCCTACATATGGATGCTTCTCTATGAAGATATGTTGTCATCATAGCCAAGTAAAGAATTTAGTAGAGAATGAGATCGATGATTGGTTAGCATGTCTAGCCATCAACTCTACCCACCGCTACATCCATGGATCCCTAGGACCAGCTACACCTAGTGTTATATGTTGTGGTTGCATCAATGGAATTTGCTCTAGAATGAAAGTGATCAGGATCGATCCATAGCTAAAATTCTTCATCCTCCCACTTTTCACTTTTTTCAGCTATTCTTTCATCTGAGAGAGTATTGCTTCAACCCATTTTAACATGATCGGCTTGAGACACTCAAGTGCATACTGCAAGTATGATCTATTTGCAACATGAAGTGTCATGCTTCCAGCTAACTTTGTGATGGTTAACAAGAGTGTTCGCAAAGGAATATCACACACATCCCTAATGTTTATCTTTCCATCCTTGCTAGGATTTGTACCTAGCCAAACAACCTATCGAATGTATTCCTTTACTGTCTCACCTCCACAGACGAAACCCGCAAGGGAAATGGGGGCACCACGTCTCGAAAAACTTGTCATAAATTAAATATCATCGACCAATATTGGGAGCACTTTGTCCCCAATGTGAAATTCATGTTGTGTAGGATCCCATGAGTGAATCAAGAATTTCAATAGTTCCAAATGTTGCCTCATCCCTGATAGTTTAAAGTACTTTAGTAACCAGCAGTCTCTGAGGGCTCTCACAGTGCCAGTATCATTTAGGGAAAACATATCCTGTTCCTCGTGTTCTCTTTCTCACCATGTAATTGACATTCTAATCTGATCAAATCCTGATATCAAACCATAAGCTTAGTTAGGATCCATTTCATGCAAAAAAATAAACACATTTTGGGCACAAAACACAATGAAAATTTCTCAATTGCTCCCAATGCACCTTTTTTCCCTAGATGGAGCGTTGCAGAGAACCTGGGCTTCAGTTCAGTTCCTTTACAATGCACTTTTTGACACTCAGTAGTGTGTTGGTCCTAGGGCACTGTAGATTTTCCCTAGGAGCCCCAAATCCATAAATTTTTTACCTAGAACTATAAAATAATGATACCAATAGAAAGAGAAAGGTTAGATCTCTTACCTGGTCCTGATGAAACAAGAAATGATCCACAAAATCTATTGCAATCAACTGCTGAAGTTTGAGGGAAAACCTAGCTCAAAGCACTCAAAAAATAAATGTGAAATGTGAAATGGTAAGATGACATGGTAAATTCTTATTTAAGTGGTCTTTAAATTATTTCATGCATATTTAATGAATCGATTATATTTTTTACCTATTTTTACTATTAAACGGGTATGATTAATCGGTTTGGTAGTTCTTTGAGCAAGTTTACAGATGGTATAGTGAATTTGACGTGCATGATCTTAAAATGAACTTTGACCACAAAGCACACTTTTATGTCTTTTTCGAGCAATGATAAACATCTAAAAAAGAACCCCCTAGAGTACTATTCAGCTCTTTTCAGACTCCCAAAACATGAAAATATTTCCAAGCACTTGTCCTTTCGATCTCGTAAAAGAAACTGAAACGAAATCTAATCAGTATAAGCTTAACCCCTTTCCGAACTGGGATAGATTATTTATGAAAGAGGAACACCCTAGTCGAACATGGCTATGAGGTTCTCTCATGCATTATTTTATGCCTTTTTGGACCTGAGAGACAAGTTTACGAAAATAACTTATGGAGTTTCCTTTTCGTCCCTTTTTCAAACTCTCTAAACATGAAAAATGACCGAGTTTTCACTGTCGTTAGATTCGTTAAAACATCAAATAGCAACGGACTTGTCCATCATGACAAGATCGAGTTTCACTTTTTCTAAACTCGTTAAAACATCACATAGAGATGGATTCACCCAAAGGGTGGAATTATACATCAAGCATATGTTATCCTCCTCAACCTTGTTAAAAAATTAAGAGGTACTAGTCAGCAATGACTGGGGACAATTAGAAAGGGATAAATCACTTTATGCTAGCAAGTTGCTCTTGAACATGAAACTCATTCACTTCATCTCCGTGGATCTTGGGTTGGGTTATCTGCTTGATTGTCTATCATACCATCCAGGATTTTTTTTTGGGGTCAATTATGCCAACTCATTTAGTGTCATTGATATGTTCAAGAGAAGTCACTTAGTAATTACTCATCCTTTTCAATACTCATAAAATTTCATTTCATGACCGCCATCCTTGAACATTGCTTCATCAGTTACATTCTATCTCTAAAATCATTACTATTTTTTTGTGTCATTGATGAGGGATACATCAAGGCCCTCCTGGGATGAGTCGCTTCCTATCGACATCAGCTCATCATCCAGGAAATTGACCTAGAAATACCCTTCCAGTACCTTGGAACTTGCATACATCAATGGCAAGTTTCTCGCTTCTGGTGATAGCTTTACATCACTGGCTTTCGACCGAAATACTTTGTATGTTGTTCAACATCAAATCATCTATTCACACCATGCAGACTGTACTAAAGTACCTTGAGAGCCATTATCATCATCAGTGTTTTATCTCGCATCTGTTAACATCTTACATCATTGGCTAGTAATTAGACGATATCTTCCCTTGTTCGACTCCAGATCACATATTCGCATGGTTAGACTCGTACTTGAGCATTCGAGTGAACGAGATAGAAGACCCCAGATCTAGTTTCATCCAATGGGGCTGTGATTTTAGGATTAGTACCACATCATCCGTACAATGGATTTACAAAAATGGTCATCCTATCATGGTTCTATATATGTAGACGATTTTATGATCTATATACATGTTATGATAGTTCATGGGCTGAGTATGGGTATGCATCCCTTAACCATTCATGTCCAAAATTCAAAAGATATCATGATGTAATGTATTGTAATTGATGCAGGTCATCGTTCGCTTCAGATTCTACTCATCACATCGTAAAGCATATCACTCAAAATTATCATTTTTTACTTCATGCTTTAGGGGGCAACTGTTACAGGTCAATTTGGGCATCACTCCTAAAACTCAGATCAGTACAAACAGGGTGTATCATACTCTAAATCAGTTTCTACTTTCCTTAAATGTCCATATATGACTAAATGTGACAATATTTACATCATAGGTCTCAACATGACCTTTACATCAAATTAAATATATGAATTTTATAACCAAGACAAAAATAGGTAGATAGTAAGAGATAAATGAGCATAATTCAACAACTATAATGCCAACAATGCATTATAATCTGCAAGGCTAATGATCCCCCTAAACCTGTTCTACCTGTTCATTGTCAACAACTCATTCATCAAAGCATATTCATAAATTATATAAATATCAATGAGAAAATCACAATTCAATACCATATCAGTAGACTGTACCCATCAACACCAGATCAATCAAATCATAACTATCAGCAACATGCCAAAGTCTGTTCTTGAGCCCGCCCCACTGTTTTTATGTCAGAGAAAACATATGTGACTATATGCAAAGAAACTCGCGTATATATGTGACTATACTTCGTGAAACCCGCATACAGAAAGAAACCTTATGAATTTTCACCTATAGACTAAGCATACTAGATTAACAACAAGTGAGACAAAGAAAGCTCCCAGTTTCTGTCAGAGATATTCAAATTCTTCTTTGGGGAGAGGTTTAGTAAATATATCAACAATTTTTTCTTTGGAGGGAACATACTCCATTTTAACCTTTTTCTCAAGATCTTGTTCTCGCAGAAATTGATACTTAATAGGAATATGCTTGGCTTTGGAGTGAATAATAAGATTTTTTGAAATACTAATAGCACTTGTATTATCACATAGGATGGATATGGGTGGAGAACATTTAATTTGAATACCTTGTAATGTCTTCATCATTTAGAGAAGTTGTGTGTAGCAAGATGCAACGACCACATATTTTGCTTCCACTGTAGATAAGAAAATGGAACATTGTTTCTTGTTGAACCAAGACACCAATCGGGGCCACATATAAAATGCACCTCCACTAGTGCTTTTTTGGTCATCAACATTTCCAACCCAATCTGCATCTATGTAAGCATGAAGAGTAAGATCGAAATGTTTAGGATACCATAGACCAAAGCCTTGGGTTCCTTGGAGATATTTTAATATTCTTTTTACTACATAAATATGTGATTCCTTTGGATTGGCTTGGAAACGTCCAACAATCCCAACTGCATGGATGATATCTAGTCTTGTACATGTTAAATAAATCTGACTTCCAATCATATAATTGTACTCTGGTTGGTTTAGTATGGGAGAATCATCATGAGAACTGAGGCTACATCTTGCCATCATTGGAGTACATACAGGTTTGCAGTATTCCATCTCATACTTTTTCAGAGTTTGCTTGAGATATTTTGTTTGCGAGAGAAAGATGCCATATTTTGCTTGTTGCACTTGTAAACCAAGAAATTATGTTAGTTCCCGTAAAGAAATTTCAAATTCTTGCTGCATAAAAAAAGAAAATTTTCGACTCATAGATTCTTCATTACTCCCAAAGATGATGTCATCAATATAAACAACAATAATTAGCAGTTTTTCATCCTCAATTTTTGTGTACAAGTTGTTATGTGTAGATCCTTTTGTGAAGCCTTGTTGTTGAAGATACTTGTCAAGACAATAATACCATGCATGTGGATCTTGTTTTAACTCATATAAAGCCTTTTTGAGTTTGCATACAAGGTTTTCATCATTCCCCAAATGACTCCTTTTGGTTGTTCAATCATACACTTCTTCTTCTAGATCTCCATTAAGGAAATCATATTTTACATCCATTTGATAAAATTTGAAATCTCAAAAACTTGAAGATGCAAGAAAAATTCTTATGGATTTAAGTCTAGCTACAGGTGAAAATGTTTCTTCAAATTCTATACCTTCTTGTTCAACATAACCTTTACAAACAAGTCTAGCTTTGTTTCTAATTACTTCTCCATTTTCATTCAAATTATTTTTTAATATCCATTTTGTCCCAATAACATTTTTATCATGAGGCCTTGGAACCAATTCCCAAGTATTATTATTTTCAATTTGATCAATTTCGTCATCCATGGCCTTAACCCAAAATTCATATTTACTAGCTTTATTTACATTTTGTGGTTGAATGGTGGATAATAAAGCTAGATAACTAGGAGATCCTACAAGGGTTCTTCTTGTTTGTACCCCAAATTCCTTTTCTCCTAGATTTTGAATTTCTAGATGATTATTTTGAACATAACTGGATGGAGCCTTTTCTTTATCTGAAGTGTCTTATTCTATCACTTCATTATTTTCTTCTTCTATATCATTGCGATTTTATGTGGGAAAGCATTCATCATCATCGTCCTCGTTTTTTTTTTTTTTACATTTTTGTGAACCGTGCATGTTTCATCAATCACAACATCAATACATTCAACAATTTTCCATAGTGTCTTATTATAGCATTTGTATCCTTTACTTATAGATAAGTAACCAATAATTATTCCTTCGTCTGCTCTAGTTTCAAACTTACCAAGTTTTTCATCGTTATTTTTTATGAAACATTTTCTTCCAAAAACTCTAAAATGATTTACAATGGGAGGCTTACCATACCATAGTTTATAAGGATTTTTATCACTATTCACACGAACATGAGCCTTGTTGAGAATATTTACTGCGGTATGTGAAGCTTCACCCCAGAAGGTGTCAGGAGTTCCATACTCATCAAGCATAGCACGATTAATTTGTTGAATTATTCTATTCATTCTTTCTACCACGCCATTTTGTTGAGGAGTTCTTGATATAAAAAATTGTATTTTTAAGCCATGTTGCTCATAGAAATCAAATAATTCATATGATATGTATTTTCCTCCTCGTTCAAATCTGAAAAACTTGATTTTTAGATATAATTCATTTTCAACTAATTCTTTGAATACCTTACATTTATCAAATGCTTCATCTTTGTGTTTTAATAAAATTATCCAACGCATTCTAGAAAAACATCAATGAATAAGATATAGTATTGTTCTCCATGAGGTGACATTTTCCTTATAGGTCCACACAAATCAGTATGTATAAGTTCAAGAGGCTTACTTGTTGATACTTCTTTGGCATTGAGTTGAACTATATTTTTCTTATCGAAGTGGCATGAATTGTGTTAGCCAGCTATAAAATTTGTTATATCAAATGTTGCCTAAATAATTTTTGGAGCCTTCAAGAAACAAGTTTTATTGCTAAAAAATGTTATCTCTTGAAGACTCTTGAAGGCCTCATGCCTCTGTCCAAATCTTCACTGCTGTTCCTTTTTTATACTCAGAAATTCTGCTGATTTCATGAGAAAAGACTGCTGCAAAATCATCATTTTCCCCCTTCCTCCACTAAAAATTAACCTTCATTTGCTCCCCTTTTTCTCCATAAAATTTCCTTATTTTCATGTTTCCCCTTCTTCCATTCATGAAAATCATTTTTAAAAAGTTTAAAACTCATTTTTAAACTATACCGAAACCCCCAAATCCCTTGAAAAATTGAAAAATTTCATTAAAAATACCTTTTTGTATTACAGACTTAAGCCCCCTTGGGCTAAGTCCTAAACCACTTCCCCATTATATGCCATGGTGCTGGAACCAGGCACTCAACCCATCGAGCGCTTATCGCATCAGAACTTCCGAACAAACGCAAGTCTTTTTTTGTGTGTGAAAACATTGAAACCTCCGATGCCAATTGGCCTTTTGTATAAACTTCGCCCCCTCCGCTTTTTCACTCCATATAGCCTACGCCCAGGACCAAGAGTTTAAGTCCTGAGGCGCCCATCGCATCAGAGTTTTCCTTTGGGTGCATTTTAATGTTTTTCCCCCACCTTCGATTGTGATGGCCCGATCGCATAATCGCATCGGCCATTCCACAATCATGCAATCGCATTGGTCATTCCCTGATCACGCCAATCGCATCGGCGATTTCTGTTGCACCCTTACTCTCTCCCTGCTGATTTTAAAGCCATGATTTCCAATCTCCCAATTTAATATCTGCCATTGATCTCTGGGGTCCAATCTGATCTGACGGCCCACGACCGTCCCAAACCCCAAACTCCTTTCCGCCATGTTTTCCTCAGAAACAAAGGTTTTAAACCTTATTTCTTTTCATTTTCACCATATCCCCATAATGTGACCATTTACATTATGTTTTCTCCCAATTATTCCCAACCGCCGAACTCTGCACGATCGACGGATCTGACTTATTTTCTTCCTCCGCTCTTCTTTTAACCTTCTCTTAGCTAATCTCCACCATTGGATTATGCCATCCAACGGCCACGCTTTTTCCCCACAATCTCTGAAGCAATTTACCCACTACGCAGGATTTTATAACATTTGTGTATTTTGCAGGGATTAAAGGTTTTCCATTGTATTGAAGAAAAATTTGAAGGCTGGGAATGACGATTCTCACTCCTTCAATTCACTAAAGGGAAGCCATCACAGGGCTCAAATTCCATGTATCGTCAATGTTTCATGAGGCATTGATGCCATATGAGCCCTGCGTGGCCTGCACATCAACAAGACACAGTGTTATTTGATTAAATTAAAAGAGTATCATTGTCTAAGATAGAACACGACAAGATAGAATATTGAAGTTAGATCTATGGGGATTACGACTAATATTGATTATCAAAAGCTTAATCCTCCAAATTAAAACACAGTTAAAGAAAATCATGAGTGTTTTATCAGACAGAAAGGCCTCCACCACCACACCTGAGGCCAATTGATTCCTCTTCACTACCACAGTGCCACCTGTAGCCACAAGCATTCAACAGAGGCCAAATTTATTGATTAGAAAATCAGATATTTGCCTCAGCACAGCCAAACAGTTAATTCTGCTGACGGGTTTTAATGAAAAAAATATCAGCAGAGTTACTATTACATGACACAGAGCCTTGAAAGTCAACAAAATCTCCCACCGAGCTTAAATCTTAAATGTAAAACAATAATACAGACAGAACACCTGTAAAACTTCTCCATTGAGCCCCTCAAAGGCCGAGAAGTCATTAATATGTATTAATTATCTTGGGAGATATTTTATCCTCTCCCACCTCCTCATCGTTCTATAAATATTGTTGTATAATATGAGAAATTGTTGGTTGCAGAACTTTGAAATATACTTGAGCTTGAGACTTCTACTTGTAAATATTGTTCACTGGCTCTTAGAGCTCTGCTTGTGATAGATAAGTTAGTCTGGGAAGTGAAGATGATTGTTGAACTAAAACATTACACCTGAAGACTGTAACTGGTTTGACATCAATAACAAGTTGTTTATTGGGATCCTGGTCTACATCACTGGTGAAGTGCTTCTTTCTTTGTTATTTGTTTCTCCTTTCACGTATGCCATATTTTCCATTATTCTCTAATAAAGAACAACAATCATAGAGTTAGGATTTACTGTTTATAGTTCCCTTCTTTGACTGATAAGCTTTATCTCAATGTTTTCCTCTAAATTTTTTATTTAAGAATGATTCAATACAGTTTAAGCAGCTAGGAATGTTGGCGTTCCCTCGTCCTACTGTTTGCTTTAAACATTGTTCTTGAATGTCATTTTCATTATTTGCTTATTAAAGTTAGACTAGAAAAGTGATGGTTTGCCCTGTTTCTAGCTTCTATTCTCCAAAGGCAGATTCTGAAGGTTTCCCTTGGTGTTGGCTGAAAGCAGACTAGGTTTAAAAGTACCTTATCTGATCTTAAGTTGCACTCTGTTTCTTATGTGTTTTCATACTTTCTGAAGGTAATTATGCGGATTACTAGATTGTTTTGTCTATTAATTTTTCTTTAATACGATCGTTTCTGAAGAGGTTTATGGTGAACCCTGCCCTTTGATTGGTTTTAAAAAGTTACTTAAGAGGCTTTTATTGTTTGGACTGACTATAAATCCTTGTTGAAATTATTATCAGTTTCCACCCCTCCAACACTTTATTGTTTCCATTCCATCATTTTAATCTCAATAATCTTGTGATATAGATGAATTTCCCCTTGGATCACTCTTGATGTTGTTGCTCAATTAAATCCCTATTATGACTCCATAGCCCAATGGACTAAAAACCAGTGTTATATCTATCTTTTTAGCCAAAGCTTGTTCTAATTTCTTGCAACTTCACACCTTTGAAACTCTTTCCACTTAGAAATTTCCACTCAAGCCATAATCATGCTCAACTATCCAAAAACAAAACAAAACCCTCGACCTTAATAACTAGCCTAATATCATTACCCAAAACTTCAAAGACAAATCCATCTTTGCACTTATCGGAGAGATCCCTCTCCGGATTCAGGAGGGCTAGATCCTAGAATCCCAAAGTTTTTGAAACGGTGTTCTCCCTGTGGTCGAACTTTGCCAATCTTGCTGATTACAGGGAGCTAACATTTCTGGCGACTCTGCTGGGGACCTTTCTGAGCAATTTGCATTTTAAGGTAATCATAGGATATCAGAAATTTGTTTCAAAGAACATTTGCTTTATTAACCAGCTGAGTCACCAGCACCTAACATTTCTGGTGACTCCGCTGGGGAGTGAACCTAATTGTAATCTTTGGTTCCCCTTAAAACTTCATAGAACCTTGTGAGTAAAAGCAGCCTTTTCAAGCACTACCAGACAATTGGTAATCATGATGAAACTTGTTTGAATTGGTGACAAACTAGGAAAACCCTAGGATTCTCATAAGACTTTATCTAACCTTGAAAGACCAATTGGCTTAGCCATAAGAGCAGACTGTCTTTTTCTCATAACCGTAGCTAAGTTGTGAAACAGATCTGGGACACTCTTAGAAACCACACAACTGAAAAATAACTCAGAAAACCCAAAAATATTTCAGATTGGAATTCAATAAACATGGTGGTGGACCATAAAACCTTTTACCTCCAAAAGAGATAAAAAATTCCACTTGGCGACTCCACGATCCTCAACAGACCTTAAGACTCCACTGGGAAGAACCCTAATCATTTTAATATCATTCAAACTCAGTTAGAGGACTGTAGGATTTAAAATTTTAAAACAGACTAGTTAACCTCTTAAATATTGTCATATCTGGTTGAAATTTTCTTGTTTATTTGGTTCTAAACTTACACAGCATAGTGGCTCCTTGAAAGATTCATATTAGAAATTAAAGGGTCAAACAAGCTCAAAACCTGAACCTAAGTTTCCAAGCAAGAATTGACTCTAATCTGTTTCAAATTCTGAGTCAAAATAGAGGTAAATCTGGTTCTAATCAGCTCAAAATCTAAACCAGTCAGACAAAGAAGGAATGGCTCAAACCAAATTAAAAACAGAGTTGTAAAAAAGATGAAGGAAGTGCTTTGAAATTTTAGATCTTAAGCCTTCCATTTTGATTTAATTTTCTGCAAGATAATATTAATGTGCAGCTTATTTTTTATGCCATAGATTAGCATCAAGTTAGACTGTTCAATCCTAACTTGTATGCTTTTAAATTTCTATTTTAGAAATTAGTGAATAAAATCTGTTGGACAATTTAATCCCAACAGATGGTAGATTAGGTAGAGAATCATATGGACTCGACTGTTTAATCTGAGTCCATGGAGAAATAAGGAGTAGAAATAGATTAGATTTCTTGTTTTCAAAAGAATAAAATGTTGTAAAAGAGTTTTCCAATCCAAGTGAACTCTAAAGAAGAAAAAATGTTAGATCAGTAGGATCGGTAGAAAGCTTGTTGATGAAACATCCATTGTTTTTATGGCTGCTAATATGTTTTTAGAGCAAAAGAAGATCATCCAAAGAAAGAAAGGCAGCCCAATGGATGAGGCACTGATCAGCCTCCCAGAGAATGCAAGTCTGAAGTTCTTGATGCCTTCAAGAAGGCATCGTCCCCAAGTGGAGCCATTGTTAGCCAGCTATAATTTTTTTTATATCAAATGCTGGCTAAATCATTTTTGGAGCCTTCAAGAAACAAGTTTTATTGCTAAAAAATGTTATCTCTTGAAGACTCTTGAAGGCCTCATGCCTCTATCCAAATCTTCACCGTTGTTCCTTTTTTATACTCAGAAATTCTATTGATTTCATGAGAAAAGATTGCTGCAAAATCATCATTTTTCCCCTTCCTCCACTCAAAAATAACCTTCATTTGCTCCCCTTTTTCTCCATAAAATTTCCCTATTTTCATGTTTCCCCTTCTTCCATTCATGAAAATCATTTTTACAAAGTTAAAACTCATTTTTAAACTATACCGAAACCCCCAAATCCCTTGAAAATTTGAAAATTTTCATTAAAAATACCTTTTTGTATTACAGACTTAAGCCCCCTTTGGCTAAGTCCTAAACCACTTCCCCATTATATGCCCTGGTGCTGGAACCAGGCACTAGACCCATCGAGCGCTTATCGCATCAGAACTTCCGAACAAATGCAAGTCTTTTTGTGTGTGAAAACATTGAAACCTCTGATGCCGATTGGTCGTTTGTATAAACTTCGCCCCCTTTGATTTTTCATTCCATATAGCCTACGCCCGGGACCAAGAGTTTAAGTCCCGAGGCGCCCATCACATCGGATTTTTCCTTTGGGTGCATTTTAATTTTTTTCCCCCACCTCCGATTGCGATGGCCCAATCGCATAAACACATTGGTCATTCCCCAATCGCGCAATCGCATCGGTCATTCCCCAATCGTGCCAATCGCATCGGCAATTTCTATTGCACCCTTACTCTCTCCCCACCGATTGTAAAGTCTTGATTGCCAATCTCCCGATTTAATATCCGCCATTGATCTCTGGGGTCCAATCTGATCTGACGGCCCATGACCATCCCAAACCCCAAACTCCTTTCCGCCATGTTTTCCTCTGAAACAAATGTTTTAAACCTTATTTCTTTGCATTTTCGCCATATCCCCGTAATGTGACCATTTACATTATGTTTTCTCCCAATTATTCCCAACCGTCGATCTCTGCGCGATCGACGGATCTGACTTATTTTCTTCCTCCACTTTTCTTTTAACCTTCTCTTAGCTGATCTCCACCGTTGGATGTTGCCATCCAATGACCACGCTTTTTCCCCACAACGTCTTAAGCAGTTTACCCAATACGTAGGATTTTATAACATTTGTGTATTTTGCAAGGATTAAATGTTTTCCATTGTATTGAAGAAAAAGCCAAAGGTTGGGAATGTCGATTCTCACTCCTTCAATTCACTAAAGGGAAGCCATCGCAGGGCTCAAATTCCACGTCTTGTCAATGTTTCATGAGGCATTGATGCCATATGAACCCTGCGCGGCCTACACATCAACAAGACACAGTGTTATTTAATTAAATTAAAAGAGTATCAGTGTCTAAGACAGAACACGACAAGACAGAAGATTGAAGACAGATCTGTGGGGATTACGGCTAAGATTGATTATCAAAAGCCTAATCCTCCAAATTTAAACACAGTTAAAGAAAATCATGAGTGTTTTATTAGACAAAAAGGCCTCCACCACCACACCTGAGGCTAATTGATTCCTCTCAGCTACCACAGTGCCACCTGTAGCCACAAGCATTCAACAGAGGCCAAATTTATTGATTAGAAAATCAGATATTTGCCTCAGCGCAGCCAAACACTTAATTCTGCTGATGGGATTTAATGACAAAAATATCAGAAAAGTTACTATTACATGACACAGAGCCTTGAAAGTCAACAAAAGCTCCCACCGAGCTTAAATCTTAAATGTAAAACATTAATACAGACATAACACCTGTAAAACTTCTCCATCGAGCCCCTCAAAGGCCGAGAAGTCGTTAATCTGTATTAATTATCTTGGGAGATATTTTATCCTCTCCCACCTCCTCATCCTTCTATAAATACTACTGTAGAAGATGAGAAATTTCTGGTTGCAAAACTTTGAAATATACTTGAGCTTGAGACTTCTACTTGTAAATAGTGTTCACTGGCTCTTGGAGCTCTGCTTGTGATAGATAAGTTAGTCTGGGAAGTGAAGATGATTGATGAACTAAAACATTGGACCTGAAGACTGTAACTAGTTTGAGATCAATAACAATCTGTTTCTTGGGATCCTGGTCTATATCACTAGTGAAGTGATTATTTCTTTGTTATTTGTTTCTCCTTTCACGTATGCCATATTGTCCATTATTATCTGATAAAGAAAAACAAGCATAGAGTTAGGATGTACTGTTTAGAGTACCCTTCTCTGACTGATAAGCTTTATCTCAATGTTTTCCTCTAAATTTTTTATTTAAGAATGATTCAGTAAAGTTTAAGCAACTAGGAATGTTGGTGTTCCCTTGTCCTACTGTTTTCTTTAAACATTGTTCTTGAATGTCATTTTCATTATTTTCTTATTAAAGTTAGACTAGAAAAGTGATGGTTTGCCCTATTTCTAGCTTCTATTCTCCAAAGGCAGATTTTGAAGGTTTCCCTTGGTGTTGGCTGAAAGCAGACTAGGTTTAAAAGTACCTTATCTGATCTTAAGTTGCACTCTGTTTCTCATGTGTTTTCATACTTTCTGAAGATAATTATGTGGATTACTAGATTTTTTTTCTATTAATTTTTCTTTAATACGAGCTTGTCCGAAGAGGTTTATGGTGAGCCCTGCCCTTTGGTTGGTTTTAAATAGTTACTTAAGAGGCTTTTATTGTTTGGACTGACTATAAATACTTGTTGAAATTATTATTAGTTTCCACCCCTCCAACACTTTATTGTTTCCATTCCATCATTTTAATCTCAATAATCTTGTGATATAGATGACTTTCCCCTTGGATCACTCTTGATGTTGTTGCTCAATTAAAGCCCTATTATGACTCCATATCCCAATGGACTAAAAACCAGTGTTATATCTATCTTTTTAGCCAAAGATTTTTCTAATTTCTTGCAACTTCACACCTTTGAAACTCTTTCCACTTAGAAATTTCCACTCAAGCCATAATCATGCTCAACCATCCAAAAACAAAACAAAACCCTCAGCCTTCATAACTAGCCTAATATCATTACCCAAAACTTCAAAGACAAATCCATCTTTTCACTTATTAGAGAGATCCCTCTCTTGATTCAAGAGGGCTAGATCCTAGAATCCCAAAGTGGTTGAAACGGTGTTCTCCTTGCGGTCGGACTTTGCCAATCTTGTTGATTATAGGGAGATAAAAAATTGCATATGGTACCTTATGATAGGGTGATGTTGGGAAGATCATGAAAAAATTTGAGCCTGCTTGATTTTCTTATTTGATAAGAGCTTAGATGTCCCAACCTTTTGTGCCATAACCAATTTTCTTCTGCTTTTCCTAGGTAACATTGTTCTTGGTCATCTTTCAATATATACAGATTTATGGGGGTTCTTATTCCTTTTATTCTGTCTTTCTTGTGTCAAGTCATGAACCACACATTCTTTTGATCATAATACCACCTCAATTCCTTGGTCACACATTTGGCTAACACTCAACAAGTTATGTTTTAATCCATCAACATACATAACATTACTATATTTAACCTTTTATTTTAGAAAAACAAATCATTTACCCTTAACGACAGCAAGGGAGTCATTTCCAAAATTGACAATATTTTATTTCTGTAATGCATTGTATGAAATGAGTTTATCTTTATCACCTATCATCTGAATTTATTTTCTTGTCCTTTTACCTTAGAATTTTTTTATATTTTCTCCTTTGGCTATAATTTTCTCCTGCATTCATATTCCTCATGTCCAAAGTTATTTCAAAATGAGCATTAAATTTCATCTTAAAGAGGAGATAATTTTTTATAGGTATTCTTCTCAATTCCTATCTCATTCCTTTGTTTTCTTGCTTCTCTAGTCATGATGGTTTTGTATGCAACACATTGAGTAGCTTTGTGACCAAAATTATGACATGAGAAACATTGTCCATTAAAGAAGAATTTTTTGTGATCGTAGAACCTTCTATTGTTGTTTAAATTTTGACTGATGCTTCTTTTATTGTTCATCCCTGAATTCACACCTTGAATTAGAGTGAACATGATTTACCTGTGAAATGTATCTATTCTTCTGTTGAAGATTGAAACTTTGTTGCCTGGCTTTTTTTGCATTTAGATAGATTACGATTGTGGCTGAGGATTTTTATATCTATGATTTTTCACCAATGTATCCAAGATCTGTCTTCATAAGAGGAGAGTGTTTAACCTTGATAATTTCATGTAAGGTTTTATATCCTTTAGCAAATCTAAGATTTATATTTTTTATTTTCTCAAGTTTCTTTCTTAGACTTACTATTTCACATTCTAACTTCTCATTATGCTTCTCCTTTTCTACGAGTCGACTCTTTAAATTATATATGCCTACTTTTTTTTCTTCCAAGAATATTTTTGAGTTGAGTGATTTCTTCAAAGAAATATTTTTCTTCTAAATCATCTAGAAAGTTATCATTAGACTCATTGTTTTTCTCAAATTCCATGAGTAATTTTAAATCTTGATCATATTCTCCTTCTTCACTATTTGACATGCCATCATTATCTTCATGAGTATAATAAGTTTTCTTATTGTCAAATCATCTCCTATTACCTTTTGTAATATCATTCCCCTTGTCATGGTTATCTTTATGAGGAAATTTAGCAGCATAATTACCAAGTCTACCACAAGCTAAACATTTGAAGGGAAGCTTACCTCTAAGCCTTTCATTTCCAAGTTGAAGTTTCTTTACAAAATTTACCTCAGCTTATTCTGATAAATACCCTGGTTCCTTGTTTTATTCCTTTTACTTTCCTTTTGCAATTGCTTGAAATGTGGCTTCTCTGACTTCTGAGGGACCTCCTTTTCTCATTTCAAAAGCAGTCAGGATCCCGTGAAGTTGAACAATAGTAAGAGTCTGCAAATCCTACTTCTCTTCAATGGCAGGCACTTTTAGGAGTTAGAGATCTTAATATTTTCTCTACTGAAGTTGTGGATTTTATGTATTCACCCAGATTTCTCATACAATTTACAATCTCATCTATACGTAGAAAGAAACTAGCAATACTTTCATCATTATGCATTCTGATATTTTCATATTGAATTTTGACAGTTTGGACTTTAGCACCTTTTACCTTGTTATTGCCTTCATAGCTTAGGATGATTTTGTCCCATATTTCCTTTGTTGTATTTAACTGCGTAAATTTGAAAATTTTTTATTCAGTCAGGCTTCCCAATAATGCATTGAGATATTTCACATTGGTTTCATATGTCTTCTTTGTTGCTACATCTATGGGAACAACGGTTGGATATTGGTAACCTCCTTCAACAATTTCGCAAACATCTACACCAAGTGACTGAAGATAGGATCTTGTCCTTATCTTATAGAATATTAAATTATTTTCGTTGAAGAGTGGTGGTCTGATAGATGTTGTTCCATCTTGATTTTTCATCTTGGTAGATGTTTCTTCAAGCAATCAAGCTTCTTCTGAAGGACTTGCTCCTAGATACCAATTGCTGGGAAAAATATTGAGAGGGGGCAGAGGGGTGAATCAATAATTAAAACTAACAATAATAATTTTCTTTTATGTGATCCGTACACAACTTTACTAAACCCAAATTGTGTATGTACATGACTATTATAAAAGAAACTAGTGTATGCTTAGTAAACTTGTAAAACAACTAATTCTTTATGTGTTTAACTTAGCCAGAATGTAAGAGATTCATCAGGTATTTGATAAGTATTAAGCATGTGCATTAATAACAGAATAAAGCATCACACATAAGTAACACGTATGAACAACAGGATTTAAAGTGGACACCCAATGTGGGATAAAACTACCGTTGTTTTCGTCTCAGTAATCAATCTTATTAATATAAAAAACTTCTTACATTCATGTACTGGTGCAGACTCATGCCAGTATGCAGGAACCCACCTACCAAAGGCTACAAGCTTCACTCGTTCTTCAGCTCCTACTGGAAGGGGGATCCAACCCCCTGATCCTGTTTACCAGTGACCACTGGAAGGGAGCTTCAACCCCCTTGATCCGATCACCAAATACTACTGGTAGGAAGCTTCAACTTCCTTACTAAAGGCTCCAAACCTCAACACCACCGCGAACCACGTTTCATAAATTTTCACACTGGATCCACCATCTTCAATACATCACAACTAATAGGCGTCTTTTCATCAAATTTTTAGACCGGACCCACTACACTCATTTAAGCCCAATACCATACATAAAAATTAAAACATATAGTTGTACCAAATCAATCACTGAATTACCAATAAACCAACCAATCATTGATATTTCATCACAATAAAAAAGAAACATTATCAATAATCAAATAACCTAGATCTATATGAACACATCATTGACAGATAGCAGAAAAAAACAAAAAAACTGATCAACAATTTTCTTCAGCATTCTTCAGCAAAACCCAAGTTTGCATACGCGCCTTCCAGAACACTTATATTCATATGTACACGGTTATCCTGAACCAAACTGGAGTATATATCTCAAAATATTACCAAATGTATACGTGACTCTGCATAACAAAACTAGATTTCACACATGCCTTTGACGTGTCGAACCCACACACATATCTATAAATAATTTAAGTCTGTGAAATACTTCAGAACTTCAAAATTATTGAGATCATTCCCTTCACTACAACAAACATGTGGCAGAACACTGATTTAAACAACTCATAAACATATCATGCAAATATATATTCATTTCAAGTCTAAATATCTTGATCCATCATTGTATTCATGGGTGCATCATTATTTCAAATATATATGTCAACTATGTCCCTTACAACTCAAATATACTTCAAATTGAAATATTCATAAAAAATCCTTTCACGTGCACACTTTAACACTTTGATCTTCTCCTCCTTATATAGCTTGAACCTTAGCCAATACCATGACCCAAAACCATACTAGTGCCAGTGGTAATCTAGGACAGGATCAAATAACCATTACTGCACTCAATACTGTGGGTTAATGCCATGGTAAAAGCCCTTTTTATTATTAAATTAGTGCGCCAACATGTATGCGACTTTGCTTCTTTGCACTCGCGTGTATACACGACTTGGCCTTGACGAACCCATGTATATTTCTTCAAATATTCACCTTTACCAAACTTCCGATTCTAACCTGCAAACCTCTGTCCCATCATTATGTCATTTTGTTCCATCATTTTTTTGCCTCTAAACTGATTTTTGAACTCATCCAGTTACCATATAATTGTTCTTCTACAAGTGGGTTGCGATCAAGGACAACATATCCATCATACTACCAAAAATTTTGTCCATTTCTTCTATAGTTCTATTCTTCCTTTCGACAACTCCATTTTGTTGTGGTGTCCTAGTTGTTGAGAACTTCCTTTTTATTCCATTTTCTTCATTTAAATGTTGAAATAATTTGGATGTGGATTCTCCACCTTTATCCATTATCAAACATTTGATCTTAAAATCAATTTCATTTTCAACCATTTCCTTAAAGATTTTGAAACAATCTAATGCTTCATACTTTTTCTTCAAAAATTAAATTGTTGTCATCATGGTATAATTGTTGATCATTAACATGAATTACAATTCACCATCTAGTCCTTTAGTCTGCATTGGTCCAAATATACCTATGTGTATCAATTCCAATATTTTTGATGTGGAATGTTCTTTTTTATTGAATTCAACTCTTGTCAATATTCCATCCCTACAATGTTAACATATAACATTGTTTTCTTTTGAAATTAGTGAAATTTATCTCACAGCCTCATTTTTACTGATTATGACAAGGTTGTTGAAGTTTATATGACCAATTTGTTTATGCCAAAGCCAACTCTCATCTTATTTTTCCAAGAAACAACCTTTAACAATCCCATCCAAAGTGTATATGTCGTTTGGAGTCCTATTTGCAGTAGCCACTAGTTGGCTGGATTTCTCTCTTCTTATTTCACATTTCTTTGAGTAAAAAAAAAATGTATGTCCTTGATCACACATTTGACTTACACTCAACAAAATATGATTCATATTTTCAATGAGCAGCACATCCTTTTTTGTATCATCCTTTCATCCCAGCTTGATTGTGCCTGTTCAAATAACATTTGCAGATCACCATTTCAAAAAAATTTGTTCCATCCTTTCCTTATTTTAGATATATGAATTTATTCCTATCTCCGGTCATGTGCGTTGAGAATACACTATCAATATAATACCACACATTCTTCTTAATTTCAGCTCTTTGAGCAAGAGCACATATTTTAATTTTCCTTTTCCAGACCTGAGCATTTTGATTTTGCTATGATTCCCTTGGGGAAATGGTTAACCTACAATCTTTAGCCAAATGTCCAAAGTTTTTGCATTTATAACATTCTAATTAGTTTCTTAAATAAACAAACTTGTTGCAATTTTTCCTGTAATCCTCTTGCAATTTTATGGGATAATAATTCATGAAATACCTTCCAAGGTTGCTTCTATTCCTACCGTAGGCCAAAAAATTTAAAACTTTATGTCCAAAATTTCCACAAGAATAAAATACATCAAGAAAGATATTTTGATACCAGAGATGGGGGGACCTTCTTCGTGATACTTTTCTCCATAATTCTTCTGGTTGATATTGAATCTTCTGTTATGTTGGGAATCCTATCTCCTTCTCAATAGATCATCTAGCCATTGTTGCATAAGTTTTATGTCCTTCTCCCTTTTCTATTGTGGAAGAGGTTGATCCTTTTACAAATGTTTCCTTGTAGGCCAACCTTGTCTTGTCATTGTGTGACCTTTGTTTGCTGATAAGATAATATAATTATCTGGAGTTGTCTGCAGAAATTTTCTAAAAATTTATTCTTTTCTCTGCTTCCTTTCGTAAATAGACTATATCTACTTCTAAATCTTCCCTTTCCTTGTTTCTTTCTTCAAGTTCTCTTCTGAGAGAATATTCAATTTTTATGGCTTCTTCCAATTATACTTTAAGGCTGATAATGGGTTCCTTTGATTCTTCATTTTTCTTAATGAGCCTCTGGAATTTTCTTTTGCTATCTTCAACTCGACTTAGAGAGATTTTACATTTTCTTTTTAAACCTTAGGATCCTTTATAACTTTGACCATCTCGTTTTGAAATTGAATCTCATCCATCTCTTCTTATTCTTCTTCTTCTTCAGGAACTTCCTTCCCGTTGTCCCTAGCCATGAATACAACTCATCCTGTATCATTTTCCTCGTCACTGCCACTTTCTTTTCAGTTGGAGCTTAAGATTAAAATAACTTATCATAAAAGTGTTCAGTGGTTTTGACCTAGAGAGTGTTTTCCACCTAAAAATATTTGTGTTCACTGTATATTGTTTATTGATGGTTATGAACTGCTGCCAAAATATTAATTAAATGATTTGAAAATATTAATAAGTTACTAATTTCTAAGAAATATTGATTCACCCCTCACTCAGTATTTCCAACAATTGGTATCGAAGTGAGTTCCCATAGTAGCAGTTTAACAACTGGAAGGAGATCATGGAGTAGAATAAGCTGATAATTCTTGTACTTAATGTAAATAAATATGCATTTGGGGTTGGAAATATGAGGACATATCTTGAAGCACATGGATTTAATTTTTGGAATGAGGTATTGACCAAATACACACAATATTCAATTTATCCCTCAAATGATAATAACCGAAGGCTTTACGAGGGTAATGCTAAAGCTATGAATTCCCTTATGTATGGTGTGACATATTCCATATATGTCAAAATAATGAACTGTAAATCAGCGAAATAATTTTAGGAAAAGATTTAAAATACATATGAAGGAGACAATAAGGTAAAGGAGGCCAAGCTCCAGACTCACTAAGGATAATTTGAGTAGCTAAGAATGAATGAAGAGGAGAACATTTCATACTTCTTCCTCTGTGTTGATGAAATAGTGAATTATATAGAATAATTAGGAGAAACAATGGAAATAAAAGTAATTTTTTGAAAGTTTGTAACATCTCTTCCAAATATACTTGATGCTAAAGTATATGTTCTACAAGAAAGAGTTGATTCGGAAACCATGGACCAACAATATAGAATACTTATGACATATAAAATGAGGAAATAAAAATATGCTCCATCTAACCGAGAAGTAACATTCATAGCATCCAATAAGACTGGGAAGGACAAACAAGAATAAAAAACCATCTCTATTTGTTGTGAAGAAGAGGAATACTTAGGTGAAGAAATTGATATCTTTGTCATAAAGCTTAATAGAGGAACATGTAAGTTCAAAGATAAACTTCCACTAATATGTTTCAATTGTGGTGAGATTGGTCACTTTGCAGCTAAATTTCCTCATAAGTGATTTGAACTTATGCAGGAACACAGTTGAATATAGATATAAATATAAACACAAAAGTGTAGCAAAAATAAAAATTCATTTCATTAATATCAAAGAACTGAAATATGCATACATACATAATGGAAATAAACTAGCTTGAGCAATGGTAGCTTATCTCTGAGAATAGATGTGGCGGCTACATGCTTATGAATTGTGTTACAATGAGGCTCAAGGGCCTTTTTATTATTGAACAATGAGGAGAAGCCCTAAACAACTAAAAACCTAACCCCGAGAGAGGGAATGACAAGAGTTTGTGGTCCCCGTTAGAGTTAGTTGAACATTTGACTTCTCGAGGTCATAACTTGGTCATATTATCTCTGTTTGGAACATATGATGCCATGCCAGAAATATCTCTTCTAGTACTACATGATTCTCTACTACAAAATTGGATTTTTGTGGACCTCAAAAAAATTCCTTTTAGGGGGTCAAAGCTGCTTTGGAAGTTCAAGACCTGAAAAGCTACTAAAAATATTAAATGCTGCTATAAACAAGGAAAATGATGAAATTTACTGGAGGTTTAGGTGGAATAGGTGGGTGGCCACCAATATCCCCCTGGATCAGGCCTCCCCCCTTAGGAAGAAATAGTCCCTATTGCGTGTACAGCCTTCATGAGGTGAGGAAATTTCTGTTGAAATTGGTCCCTGGTGAAGGAGTTGGCATGCTTTGATAACTTGATATAGTTGGATCCTCTATTGATAGGTGTTATTGATCTTTGTGTTGATGATCCAATCAGTTGTGGCCTGTTCCATGTAGTCTGAGTTTAACTCTATGGGTGTGATTTGTTTTTCAATATCGAATGTGTCCATTAATGGTGGAAATTATGATCAGAGGCGATCAACATTGGACATTGGGTGCAGACCAAGGAATGGTGGAATGTTGAGCTTGAAGGAATCTTATCCTACATCCTCGGTGATGGTGTATGGCCCATATTGGAGCAGGCGAAGCTTGCAGTGGGGTCTAGCAATGCTCTCCTTCTATAAATGTAGCCACACTTTTTTTCCCACATGGAACTTGTGTGGCACCCGATATTGATCATGATGTTTCTTGTACTTAGCATTTTCTCTGTCAAATATGTCATGGACCTACTAGAGAACATGTTGAATGTGATCAATGAAGTTGTTATCCCTATCAAATTCAGATTGGACATGACCTAAATCTTCCTAAGTAGCTTCAAATGGTATGGCCACATCAATGGGACATAGTGGCTAGAATCCCAACCCCACTTGAAAGGGGTTGTATCCAGTTAATCTATGGAGAGCTAGGTTGTAGTTGTGTTGGAAATAGGGGAGGCTTTCATCCCATATGCAAGGATGCTTCAAGTTGTACATGTGCATAATGTGTACGATCATCTTGTTGAAGACTTCTATTTGGCCATCAGTGTTGGGGTCGAAAGCCATGGACTTAGTGAGCTTGGTATCCAACATCAACCAAATACTTGAGAAAAATTTACTTAGGAACTTTTTGTCCCAATTTTAGATAATAGACTATGGGATCCCAAAGTGCACCCACACTCCCTGAAAGAAGAGTTTAGTAATAGATTTTAGTGTGATACTCTTCTTGTGGGCCACCAGAATGGACATATTAGAGAATCTATCGATGACCACATAAATGCAGTCATTTCCATGCTTGGTAGAAGGTAGGCCTGAAATTTAATCCATGGAGATGAATTCTTGAAGTATACTAGGGGTAGGAAGTTGAGTATATAAGCCTTTCTTCTTGATGGTCATTTTGGAAATTACGCAGAAAGTGTAGGATCTATGTACTTCCCAACATCATGTCGAAGGTTCGGGCAATAGAAATACTTATGTAGTATTGCCACTATTTTCTCCACCTTGAAATGTCCAACGACTCGACTATAGTGCACTTCCAAAATCATCTTGGCACACTCGCATGAAGGAACAAATATGTGTCCTAGGTGGCATAATAGTGCATCCTAGAGATGAAAATTTGGAACTTACTTTCCTTCTAGGAGTGTCTGGTATGTGTTTTCAAATTCTAGATCACTTTTGTAAAGGTGCGGCCACCCTGCAGTCTTGTTCCCACAAGAGTCAAGCATAGTGCTTAGCGCCACGATCGGTGGTTGGTTGAGGAAGTCTACAAAATTTTTGGTGTTTCCCTTCTTGTACTTAATGTTTAAATGGAACTGTTGCAGGTATGTGGACCATTTCTGATGCGATCATTTTGCAACTTCCCTTGTGTTTGTATGGACTACAAGGGTTGGTGGTCTACGTGGATGACCGTTTCCTTCCCCATAATGTAATTCTTCCATTTTCGGCAATACATCTCCTTACAATAGTTGGGATACTTCATAACTGCGACTGAAAGTGTCTCACTATGATATACCACTGGGTGCCCCTAACATCTCCCTGCTGAGTAAGAACTGCACTAATAGCATAGTCGGAGGCATCTTTCTCGATCTCAAATGGTTATTGTAGGTCTGGTAATGTGAGAACGGGTGTAGAGCAGAGTCTCCTTGGATTTGAACACAATATTCCACACATCGGAGGGTTTGATTGGTACCAGGTGATAACCGGACTTCAAGTCAATATTGTTGAAATATTTGGCCCCCTTGAGTTGGCCCAATAGTTCATCAATCTGTGGGATCGAATACCTATTCCAGATAGTGATCTTGTTCAGTGCCTAATATTTAATACCTAGTGTCCAGGTCTCGTCCTTCTTCTCTACCAACATGATTGGGCTCCCATAGGGCAATGAAATTGACCTAATGTTCCCTTTCTACAACATCTCTTGAATCTGCCTTTTGATTTTGTCATTCTCTAGAATAGAGCAAGATATATTAGTCCATTAGGCATCAATGAATCCCGGGGTCAGATCGATGGAGTGCTTGACTGGATAGCGCAGAGATACCCCTGCGAGTGAGCTGAAGATGTCGATGTACTCCTCCATGACCCTGTCCATTTGTTGCTGCCATGCGAAGGAGCCATGTATGGAGGCCATGGCCACAATATTCTTCTGGTCCTGAGGTAGAATCATAAGGAAAACCATTAGGGGAATTTTGAGGTCTAAAATGGGCCTCCTAAGGAAAATGTACAATCAAAATACACTTTATAAGAACCAATCACATTTTATGGGATGACATCATCCCTAATGGTTGAGGTGGCACTTCTTGAGTTAAAGGTACTTACTTGTCACATTCTCAATGGTGGATAAAAACTCATGGTTAACCATGGTAGTGCTCTAAGTATTTTTAAAGTCAAAGTAAAGTACTCATAATAAATGTCATTTTACAATTTTGAATTAAAATATATTATTTTCATTTCATCTTTCTTGAAAGAAACAATGCATATCCATATAAATTTATTATATTATATTATATTATTTTTATATAGTCTATTAATTACATGTTATTATACAATTTAAATAATATAAATTTTAATTAATAGCATATAATATAATTAAGAATTCATAAATTTATATTTATATTATAATTTTAGTTATTTAAGTACAAAGGACAAATGTATTATTTTTTCAATGATAATGACTTTTTCTTGAAAATCTCATTCTTATTTATAGTCACATCAATACAATTTTTTTATTAATTTTATTTTGGTAGAACTTTTGAATTGAATTTAACTATGGTTACATGGATTGTGGTGCAAAAAGTGAATTGTAAATTCATAAATATTATTTTATTGGTTTAACTATTATTTTATTATTTCCTTAGGAGGCCCATTCTAGACCTCAAAATTCCCCTAATGAAATTTCCTGGTCTGAGAGATTATCTTATTGCATTGCTTCGCAGTGATCAGAGAGGTGGTGGTAGGTGGTGCTACCTCTGGTATCCTGTACAAATTATTTCCCAAAGTAATAATAACAGTGTGAGGCCTAAATTCATACACAACATGTTGCTTACAAAGTATGGCTTCCCTAATAATACATCACAAACGTCGAGAGGAGCAACATCACACAGTACCTCATCTGTCAAGGGCTTGATGTTGTGGTGGAGGCGGAACTATTGGTTGACATGGAAATATTGTCCTTGGTGAAGCCACCTAATGGTGTATGACTGTGGGTGTGTTATGGTCGGTAGGCCTTGTTTCTTCAGAACCTCTGCTGAAATGAGGTTATTTTTTCTCACACTGTTGACAATGAACTGCAGCAGAGAACACTTCACCCACATCTATGAGTGGAAGAGGTGCTCCCCCTCCTTTGGATCTTCGAGCTCATCCTTTTGGATCTTGGTGGTGGAAATGGTGGCATTAGGCTCCACATCAATAATATGCTTCCCTTTTTCATTCCCCTTATCAGGTTCTGATTCAGGGTCATAGCATGCATCCGATTCAGAAGCTTTCAGCTCAGCCACCAGTGACTGTTTGGCTCGACACTCACTCGTGTTGTGAGTAGTGCTCTTATGGAACTCACACCACTTTCTCGTTTCCTTCTTTTTCAGCGTGGTGTTGTTATTTTATTGGGGCTTTGATGGGTTTTCTTGGGTCTCCTCACCTTGGATTTGTCCTTTGTTCTTATTTTAGGGGCATCTTTCCCTTGCTTTGGATTCACAGATCCAAATTAAGGTTTATTGTATTTAAACTTATGCTCAATCTTCACAACATATCAATAGGCGGCACCGAGTGAGGAGATATCCAAAAACTCCATTTTATCTTGGATGTATTTATGCAAACAACCACGGTTATCGAGTACCACATGCTGCTCAAAATCCTTGATACCTATCTTCTTGCGATGGACATGAAAACCATTTCGGAACTCCGACACATCTTGGTCCCTTCCCTACCGAAGCATGGTCCACTTTATGTATCTATCTTCATAGCTACTGACAGGGTAATATTGTTCCTTGATGGAGTCTCAAAAATAATTCCAGGTGGATGTGGATGAAAACAATGAGGATTCCCCCTCATAATTTTTCCCACCAATCCTTGACATGGAGGGAGACTTCTAGGAGTGCAAAAGTAATATTTTCTCGGTTGGAAAAGTCATGAACTGAAAAATATCTTTCCAACAGATTTAACCATTTATCTATGGTGTCCGCATCTATATGGCCTTCAAATGTGTAATGTAAAAGCTAACTTCTGCCTTGAAAGGAGTGGTGCCTCCAAAGTGGTTTCCAAACGAAGATGCTTCACCTGTGGGTAGCCCTCAAAGGAACTGAGCAAAGTTATCCATCATCACGTTCCTCTGTTCTTGAGGGCCTCCTTGAGAAATATTTTGAAAGTATCTATTTCTCCCTCATATTTCATTTATTCCGCCATGGGAGGCCATCAAGGTTTGTGAGGCTGATCTTGCAAAGATTCAACCAAATCGATCCCTAACTCCTTAAACCCTAACCTCGTTTGGGACATGAAAATAAAAACCGATAAAGAGCATAATTCTCTGATTCCACAGATATGAAATCATGCAATAACAAAATAGAATACAAATATAAACATAAAAACATAAGTGCAGTAGAAATAAAACTTCATTTCATTAATATCAAAGAACTAAAATATTCTTACATACAGAATGGAAATAAACTAGCTTGGGCGATAGCAGCTTGTCTCTAAGAAGGGATGTGGAGGATACATGCCTCTAAATTGTGTTACAATGAGGCTCAAGGGCCTTTTTATTATTGAAATATAAGGTAAAACCCTAAACAACTAAAACTATAACCTAGGAGATGGAACTCCAAGAGTTTGTGGGCCCCATTGGGGTTAGTTGGGAAGCCAAGTTCCCAGGGTCGTAACTTGTTCATGTTATCTACATTTGGTGCATAAGATACCTTGTTAGAAATATCTTTCCAAGTAATCAAATATTTCTTCTATGTTGTGGGCTTGCTACAAACCTCAAAAAATGTCGTTAAGGAGGTCAAAATTGCTCCGGAAGTTACGAACCCAAAAAACTGCTAAAAATATTAAACACTGCTATAATGAGGAAACTGATGAAACTAACTGGAGGTCTAGGTGGAATAGGTGGGTGGCCACCAGTATCCACCTATATCATTCCTCCCCCCTTAGGAAGCAATGGTCCCCATTACATGCAAAGTCTCCATGAGGTGAGGAAATTTCTATTGAACTTGGTCCCTAATGAACCACTTGCCCTGGTGAAGGAGTTGGCCTACTTTGAAAACTTGATAAGATGGATCCTCTATTGGCAAGGATTCTTGATTTGTGTGTCAATAATCTGATCAAGGAGCCCTTTTTGGAGGTCATGGGAATAATATTATTCTGTCCCTCAAGGCGAATCATAAGGAAAACAAATTTCCCAGTTTGGGAGATGATATTATTGCATTGCTTCACATTGATTAGAGAGATTGCGATAGACGATGCTACCTATAGTATCCTATACAACTTATTTACAAAAGTAATAATAATAGTACAAGGCCTAGATTCATACAAAACATTTCACTTCCAAAAGTATGGTTGGCCTAATAATACATAACAAACTTCGTGAGGATAAACATCACACAATACCTCATCTGTGAAGTGTGTGATGTTGTAGGGAATGCGACACTAGTATCTGACGCATAGATATTTTCCTTGGTGAAGCCACCTGATGGTGTACAACTATAGGTTGGATGTGGTTAGTATGCCTAGATGCTTCATAACCTCTGTTGAAATGAGGGTTCTTTTGGTTCCTCCTATCAAAAATGAACTACAGTAGAGAACCCTTCACCCACATCTGTGAGTGGAAGAGGTACTCCCCCTCCTCTAGATATTAGAGCTCATCCTTCTAGATATTGGTTGTGGCAATGGTGGAATTGGGATCTACATCAATAATATGCTTCCCTTTATCATTCCCCTTATTTTTTTTTGACTCAGATTCGGAGCATGCATCCGATTTGGAAGCCTTCATCTTGGCCACTAGTGACTGTCTGGCTCGGTACTCACTCATGTTGTGGGTGGAGCTCTTATGGAACTCACATCACTTTCGTGTGTACTTCTTTGTCTTCATGGTTCTTTTCTTTTCTTATGGCTTTGATGGGCTTTCCTGGGTTTCCCTGCATTAGATTTGTCCCTTTTTTACTGTTTTTGGGTTCCTTTCCCTTGCTTTGGATTCACAAATCCAAAGTCTCGCTTATTTTGTTTAAAATTCTACTCAACCTTGATAGCATATTGATAGGTGACACTAAGCGATGAGATACCCAGGAACTCTATTTCATCTTGTATGTACTTATACAAACAACTGTAGTACTCGAGTACAAAACTCCACTCGGAATCCTTTGATACCCAGCTTCCGGCAAAGGGCATGAAAACCATTTCTGAATTTTGGCACATCTTGGTCCCTTCCCTATCACAATGTGGTCCATTTTATTTACTTATATTTATAGCTACCAATAGGTTAATATTGTTCCTTCATGGCATCTTGAAAATAATTCCAAATGGGTGCAGCTGAAAAAAGTGAGGATTCCCCCTTGTCCTTTTTGCTCATAGTAGGTTTCCCAGCAGTCCTTGACATGGGGGCCGACTTTCAAGAGTGAAAAAGTAATTTTTTCCTATTTGGAAAAGTAATGAAATGAAAAATATTCTTACAAAATATTTAACCATTTATCTACGGCATCTGCATCTATATGTCCTTCAAATATGGGAATGTGAAAGTTAACTTTTACCTTAAAGGAGTGGCACCTCTAGAGTGGTTGTCGGACGAAGATGCTTCTCCTCTGAGTAGCCGTCGAAGGATCTGGGAAAATTTATCCATCATCACATTCCTATATTTCTCAAGGGTCTCCACGAGAAATATTTTGAAAGGATCTCCTGCTCCCTTGTCTATATTTTCTTCTGCCTTGGGATACCATCGGGGTTTGTGAGGTTGATCTTGCACCCTGTCCTCGTTGGGGACATGCAAAGAAAAAATGAAAAGGTGCATACTAATCTAATACTAGTGATCTAAACTTATGAAGGAACACAATATAATTTAGATATAAACATAAACATAGAAGTGAAACAAAAATAAAACTTCATTTCATTAATATCCAAGAACTGAAATATGATTACATACAGAATGGAAATAAACTAGCTTGAGCGATGGTAGCTTACCTATGAGAAGAGATATGGTGGCTACATACCTCTGAAATATGTTAAAATTATGCTCAAGGGCCTTTTTATTATTGAAAAACAAGGGAAAACCCTAAACAACCAAAACCCTAACCCAGGAGATGGAACACCAAGAGTTTGTGGGCCTCGTTAGGGTTAGTTGGTCAGCCAACTTCTAAGGGTCGTAACTTGGTCATATTATCTCTGTTTGGTGCGTACAAAACGTTACTATAAATATATATCCAATTACTATTATATTTTTCACAACATGCCTATGGCTATGTGCCTCTTGTGGACCTCAAAAAAATTCCATTTAGGGGGTAAAAAATGCTCTAGAAGTTCATGACCTGAAAAACTGCTAAAATAGTAAATGTTATTATCAATAAGGAAAATGATGAAACTGACTAGAGGTATAGGTGGAACAGGTGGGCTCTCACTAGTATCCACCTATATCAATCCTCCCTACTTAAAAATAAATGGTCCCCATTACATGCAGATCCTCCATGAGGTGAGGAAATTTTTGTTGAACTTGGTCCTTGGTGAACCACTTGCCCTGGTGAAGGATTTGGCCTACTTTGACAACTCGATATAGTTGGATCCTCTGTTGGAGGATGTTTTTAAACTATGTTTCCATGATTCAATTAGTTGTGGCTTGATCCATATAGTCATGGTTTAACTCCATGGGTATGAGTTGTTCTGCAATATTGGATGTGTCTAGTAATGGTGGAAATATGGTGGAAGGCGGTCTACATTGAGCACTCGGTGTAGAAAGGGAATGGTAAAATGCTAATATTGAAGGAATTGTCTCCTACATCCTTGGTGATGGAGTATGGCCCATATTAAAGTGGGCAAAGCTTGCGGTGGGTTCCATCGAGGTGCTCCTTCTCAAAATGTACCCACACTTTGTCGCCCACCTAGAAATTGTGTGGCACATGATGTTGATCATGTCCCTACTTCTACTTGGCATTGGTTATGTCTAATAAGTTATGGGACTACAGGGGGACATGTTGAATGCACTCAACAAATTTTTTCCCCCTGTCAACTTCGGATTATACATGAGACAAATATTTCGAGGTAGTTGCAAATGGTATGGCCACATCAATGGGACATAATGGCTAGAATTCCAACCCAACCTGAAATGGGTTGTGTCCAATTGAGCTATGGAGAGCTCAATTGTAGCTATTTTGGACATAAAGGAGCCTTTCATCCCATGTGTAAGGATGCTTCGAGTTGTACATGCACATATTGTGTACGTTCACCCTATTGATGACTTGTGTTTGGCCCTCAGTTTGGGGGTGGAAACCCATGGACTTAGTGAGATTTCTATCCAACATCGACTAGAGACTTGACAAAAATTCACTTAGGAACCTTCTATCCTGATATGAGATAATGGATTGTGGGATCTAAAAGTACATCCATACTCATTCAAAGAAGAGTTTAGAAGTGGCTTCTATTGTGATACCCTTTTTGCAAGTCGCGATAGTGGCCATCTTAAAGAATCATCTTTGATGTACTTATACAAACAACCATGATACTTGAGTACAAAATGCCACTTGAAATCCTTTGATACCCAATTTTCTACGAAGGGCATGAAAACCATTTCTGAACTTTGGCACATCTTGGTCCCTTCCCTATCACAGTGTGGCACACTTTATGTATTTATAATATTCATAACTAGCAATAGGGTAATATTGTTACTTCATGGCATCGCGAAAATAATTCCAAGTGGGTGCAGCTGAAAATAATTAGGATTCCCCCTCGTCCTTTTGCTCATAGTAGGTTTCCCACTAGTCCTTGACATGGGGGGCGAATTTCAGGAGTGAAAAAGTAATATTTTCGTGTTTGGAAAAGTCATCAACTGAAAATTATTCTTACAAAATATTTAACCATTTATCTACAACGTACGCATCTATATGTCCTTCAAATATGGTAATGTCAAATTTAACTTGTACCTTAAAAGGAGTGTCTCCTCTAGAGTGGTTGTTAGATGAATATGCGTCACCTCTAAGTAGTCGTCGAAGGATCTGGGAAAATTTATCTGTCATCGCATTCCTCTGTTTCTCGAGGGCCTCCTTGATAAATATTTTGAAAGGATCTCCTACTCCCTTGTCTTTATTTTCTTCTTCCATGGGAGGTTGACGAGGTTTGCGAGGCCAATCTTGCAAAGGTTCAACCAGATCTATCCCTAATTCCTTATACCCTATCCTCATTGGGGACATGCAAATAAAAATCGAGAAAGAGAATACTACTCTAATACCACTGATCTGAACTTATGTAGGAACACAATAAAATTGAGATATAAACATAAAAATAAAAAGGAAACAAAATAAATCTCCATTTCATTAATATAAAAGAACTAAAATATGCTTACATACAAAATGGAAAAAAAGTAGCTCAGGCGATGGTAGCTTATCTCTGAAAAGAGATGTGTCAACTACATGCCTTTGAATGGTGTTACAATTAGGCTTAAGGGAATTTTTATTACTGAACAACAAGATAAAACTCTAAACAACCAAAACCTTAACCCCAGGAGATGGAACTCCAAGAGTTTGTGGGCCTCGTTGGGGTTAGTTGGGAAGCCAACTTCCCGGGGTTGTAACTTGTTCAGATTATCTTCATTTGGCATGTATGATACCTTGTTTGAAATATCTGTTCAATTACTATGGGATTTGTTACCATGTGCTTGCTTCGTGCCTCAAAAAAATGTCGTTTAGGGGGTCAAAACTGCTATGGAAATTCAAGACCTGCAAAATCCTAAAAATAGTAAATGTTGCTATAAACAAGGAAATTTATGAAAATGAATGGATTTCTAGGTGGAATAGGTGGGTGGCCACGAGTATCCACCTGGATCATTCCACCCCCCTTAGGAAGCAATGATCCCCATTGCATGCAGAGCCTCCATGAGATGAGGAAATTTCTATTGAACTTGGTCCTTGGTGAACCAATTTCCATGGTGAAGGAGTTTGCCTACTTTGACAAATCGATATATTCTGACCTTTGTTGGAAGTTTTTCTTCATCTATATGTCCATGATCTGATCAGTTGTGTCATATTCCATGAAGTCTAGTTTTAACTCTGTGGGTGTGAGTTGTTCTACAGTATCAGATGTGTCCAATAATAGTGGAAATTATGGTAAGAGGCAATCCACATTGAACATAAGGTGCATAACAAGGAATGGTGGAAGGTTGAAGTTGAAGGAATTGTCTCCTACAACGTTGGTGATGGTGTATGGCCCATATTAGAGTGGGAAAAGCTTGCGATGGGGTCTAGCAAGGAACTCCTTAAAATGTAGCCACAATTTGTCACCTACCTATAACTTGTGTGTGTTACACAACATTTTGTCACTGTCCCTGCAATCCCCAACTCACACATTGGAGGGTCATTTCTATGACCAATAGGCAGTGTCATGCTTTTCAAATACCATCCTTGAATCCCTTTTTATGAAAACAACATTCTTCTTGCTGACATTTCCCTAAGCAGAGCTGTGAAAATGCCTATTTTTGTCTTAATGTGATTAGCCCATTACATCCTCGTGCCGACCAGGAAATTTAACACTGAGCTCACGCCACTTGGTTTTCTGTGCCAATTAGACACCCGTGTCAAGCTATTTATGGAATGTTTTTTAAAAATAGAGGTGGAGGTTCCATTCCAACCACCTCGGGGATGAGTCATTGGAAGTGGTTGAACTTAAACAACCACAGACTCCTTCCTTTAGTTAGTAGTTTCCACCTCCCTTGGAACTCTCCTAAACGATAGGACTCCCTCCCACCTTTGTAGGGATCCCAACCTCCTCTTTTCCCTCTATATAAGAAAATATCTCCTTTATTAGAATCTAGTTGAACACATTATAGAAAATTGGTTGAATAGCTGAACTAGAGAACTATACTATAGCTTAAAAAGCTGCTAGATGAGATAGAGTTAGAAAGATAGTGTTGAGATAGCTCGATTCGATGACTTCTAAGAGAGATTCAGTCCAAATTCCCTGACCGACAGTTGAGACACATTTCGTCTGAACCCTACGGGAGGAGATCACGACGTCAAAGCATCGGTTGTACTCTTCCTTCTACTCATTAATATACATGACTACTGTTTGGTTCCACTATTGTGTTATGATGTTTATTTGATATGACATGTTTAGCCCTATTTGACTGGCTAATAGTTGTGAGTGAAACTACGCTACTATATGTTGTTCTTGTTCTTTGTCTTACGTGCAAGTATCTAGGCGTGACAGTGAACGGATCGTGACTTGTCAAGGTAGGAGCGAGAGACCACCACTCTTTCTGCAACATCGACAGTGTTGGATTCAAGGTAGGTGTGTCTTTTGTTCATTCATTGACTAGGAAGCAACACTTTAGCGTGTACTTTTGTTACTAGACCCACCCTAGGGCTAGAGGGATCGTCTCTATCCGCAGAGAGGATTTAGCTTCATAACAAATTGGTGACTCCACTGGGGATCAGTGCGAGTTTGTCGTGTCATCCTGTTGGGTCGGTTTCCATTCTTGGTTTAGTTATCTATCTTTTTTTTGGTTTTTTTGTTGAGTTCCATTCTCTGTTCAGCTCCAAAGAGTCAAGGTTGACTTTTTCTCATTAGGTTAGGGTTTTTCCTCTTTGTCCATATGTTTCCAGCTTGGCACGGTTTTTGTTTGTACAGTCGTGCCGATTGGCGCATGTTTCTCTTTTAGCACTCGTGCCAACCTCTGTATGGCGTAGATTATAGCCTTACAGTCGCACCCATCCCTGTAGGATTTGTATTGACCCCCCTAATGCATTTTTTTAATCATTTTTTCTTGCCTCTGGGTTATTTTTTAGTGTGTTTAAGCCTTTGGAGACTATGTAGACTACTATAGACTTGTTTCCCTCAGTCGTTTGTCCATTTTCTTATCTGTGTCATTTAAGACCTTAGGGTTTCTAGGTGTTCTTGCACACCAAGCCTTCTGTCCGAGAATGAGTCTCTTTGATTGTTTTGAGTCTCGTTTTGGGTTTTTAGACTGAGTTTTCTTGATCCTTTTGTTTTGTTGATTGAATGATATTTTCATTTTGTCGATTAGTCTTTCTTCTTCAACACTTTGAGCATTGATTACTGTTGGGTCTCAATCTAGTCTCCTAAACTGAGCTCATTTAATTGTCAACAAGGATTTGTAAACTGCTGAAGTGAAGTGTACCACATGTACCTAGGTGCTTATTTCCTAATGCGTTGTGTGTAGTTTTTTGTGATGTTTTTGTGGTCTTTTGATGTTTTATGCTCACAATGAAAATGCCTAGAAAACTAATGGAAAGAAGTTGGTGGTCAAAAACAGAGTTAAGCCTAATGTATGGAATGGAAAATGCAATTGGAAACACTGAAGCAGAATCTGAACTATGACTAAATAAAAGCAAAAGCTTGATAATGACTTCTTAGGCAAATGACACAAACTAAACTTGAGAAATGATCACTAAATATGCAAATCCTCTAACTAAACAGTTAAACACTAATCTTACCATGATGCAACATTTTGTTCTAAGCCCTTCTATTCTATGACTAATTCCTAGTTCTATTCTGCAATTTAATTGAATATCACAGAACCTTTACTCAAAGAGTTATTGGTTTCTTTTTCAAAGTAGTTCTTTTGAGGAAGAGCTCTGTTTATAAAATGATGAGGAGATTGCAGAAATACTTCAGACCTTATAGTTATCTTCTGTTCATGTAGTTATAGATCAATTATGGATTTCAGAACAAGAAGAAGTTTGTGAATAATGAAGGTTGTCTTGTTAATCCTAACAACTGAAGTAATTTATTGTGCAATGGAAGACAATTTGAATATGAGATGCAAGTGCAATGAGTTAATCTAAGAATGAACCTAAGATGCCACTAAACTAGAACAATGTTGAATTATAAGTCATCATCAAACTTGAAACAAAGTAACTAAACATGAATTAAATGCAATGAAACTCCGGAGCATTCTAACTATGCTAACATGCTTTATTCTATGAAGTTACACAATCTATTTGTTCATCATTAGTGATATTTTGGAAGAGTTCCTTCTTTTGGAAGGGGTAGAACAATTCTGACTGTGTAATTAAATGCAATTGTAAGCAAATAGACTGAAAGAAAATGAAAAACTAAGATATCATATCCATACCCTACTCGTCATTATGATGTCTTGGGCAAGCGTTTAAGAGCAAGAACAGAGATGATACTTAGTACAAACACACAACTAAATCATTCATTATCACGGTCATGTCTTGAACTTCTTAAGAATTTCTTGGAAAAGTTTCTTCTTGTGGAAGAGTGATTAGAACAAGTGTAACTGTGATAGTGAATAGCAAAAACTACAACTAAATCCTACAGTACTATAGCTATTCATCATTCATCATTATAATCTGTTGGAAGAGTGTCTTCTTGTGGAAGAGCTGGAATGAATATAACTACAGTAGCTAGTTAAAACAACTACAAATTCAACTCCTATTTCTACAATACTATAGTCATTCAACATTCATCATTATGGTCTTTTGGAAGAGTATCTTCTGGTGGAAGAGTTAGAATGAGTACAACTACAGTAGCTAACAAAAACAACTATTAATTCAAATGCAAAGCGTAAAGGCAGCTAGAAAAACTTATCTAATTTACGCAAAATAAATCCGTGCAAGAGGCAGGGGCCCTCTACCACTTGACGACATTCAACTCCAAATTAAATCACGCCTTCAAAATAACTTTGTCTGCTCCATTAACGATGCAATAGTTTGAACATAACACTCTGCGTTTTCAGGAATGTATCACAGAGTTTAAACAAAATCTAGCAGCAAATCTAACATCAAATCTCTAACATAGCTCTCGGTCTCCCAAGAGTTTATAAAGCAAATGCACGTAACAATAATTACAACAATTTAGGAATAATGTCTTTCCTTATCCGAATCACGTTAGGACTCTTTGAGGTGGTTGCGTGAAGAAGAAAAGACATCTGGACTGAGACAGTCCTAATAGAAGTCTTCCTTCATAAATGTGTTCCCCACATTCAAAACCATACCCAGAATTCATTTCTTCCTCCATGATGAGCAACAAACCATGTAGAAATGACGTGGATCATGCCCATATGCGGTTTTTCTCAAGAGGCCACCTAGAACATACTCAAACATGAAGGTAGCTGCAGAATCACCGGTTAGCTACGGAATGTCTGCATTCTGCAGCTAGTTCCGGTCAAAATGCTTAACAATGGCAAAAATCACAAAATTCAACAAATCAGTCATGTAAATCATTCTAGAAGTAATTTTAACTATATTTATTGATCAATTGGGTTTAAGATAGAAATGGACAAGGGAAAATGAGGTAAAATGAGGTGAAGGAAAGCACAATTTTGAGGCTCAACATACCCCCACTGTTGTCTCTTTGCATGTCCTCATGCAAATTATCCTATGAACTCAGAGGCTTCTGCAAGGACATCTAATCCTCTTCTTCTCCTTTGTCTGGAAGCTAGAGATCTTCTGGGTTTTCTGATAACAAGTTTGAACCTTAGGTTGGTGAGTGCCCTGATTCATTTTTTGTTCCTTGTCTTCAACTTCTCATTGGTCTTCTCCACTTTGTCTATATGCGGGGATAAGGTTGAGTTCATATTAGTTTTGAGCTTGACTTGATCCTTGAGAATTTCATTCTCATTTTTGATGTGTCTATTCAGTAATTCCAACTCATACCTATCCCTTCTTAATATATCTATTTCAGACAGTGGAGGACTGGGGGTTCTCTCTCTGCTTTCTGAGGCTGTCCTCTCTAAAGTTTCCACAAAGTCATAAATTTCCTGTTGAGCAGGATCAATTTCAGGGGTTCCTTCATAAAAATCCTCTTCATCATCCTCTTCAATGGGTGTTTCTTCATCTTCTATATTGATTACCCCTGTTTGTTTGATTAGTGTTTTCTTCAGTTTTCCCTTTAATCTGTGGCTTCTCCTAGGCTGAGAGGATCCCTCTCCTTTCTCTATGGCAGATTCCTTGATTATCTTCTCTTCCTTAAGTTGCCTCTTGATTCGAGTCAACTTCTCCAAAATGATTTCCTCACTGCTCTCTTGGACTGGTTTGTCAATTTCAACTTTTGAAGCCCTCCATTTCCTACTTCTCTTTGTAGGCTGTGGTTCAGGTGATGGTTCTTTTGCTTCTTCAAAATGATTTCTTATTAATAAATCATCCCATGTATCATTTGTTTTAGCTAGATGATGCTCAATCAAAATTTTGACCAAACCATGATGATATAGGGTTGTCTCTAAAAATTGAACTCTTCTCTGAACACAGGAAGCCATCTTCTTCAGACTTTGAAGCAAGAAATATGGTAGGTTTAAGTCTTCTCCCAGGAAATGCATCATTAGTCTGATGTGGTAGACATAAAATGTCCCATATCTACCCTCACATGTAACAATTTTTTGTAAAAGAAGTAGTATGTTTCTCCATTTGTTTTTCAATGCAGTACTAGGAATTCCTTTCTTGAATACACTAACATCCATATTTGGTGATTTTAAAATTTGTTTCCAGGAGTCATTGTGGAATTCTCTATTTTTAAACCATCTCTCTCCAGTTCTGAGCAATCCTGTAGCCTCTGCAATAAAAACTTCAGTGACAGTAAACTTGACATCCCCTACTTCAACTTCGGTTCCTTGAAATGATCTTGCAAATGTTTTAGTGACTTTCTTATGGAAGCCATTAAATTTTTCCAAAAATTGAAGCCATCCTATTTGTTGTAACATTTCTTTGCATTGTGGGTAGCCTTCTAAATATTTTGAACCCACTGGTTCAGTCCTTACGATGAAACCCATGATTTTTTCAATATCAAATTAACACTCTTCTACCCACAAAACAATGACTTTAACTTTCGGATTGAAATGGCTTCAAGCTCTAAATGAAAATGGCTTCAATTTTGGAATGACATACCTCTTATTGATAATGAAAAATGCCTTCAAAACCTCGGACTGATATGCTTCTGTTGACAATTGAACTTTAGATTGATATGCCTCTGTTTGATCATGAAAGAAGTTTCAAATTTCGAACTGATATGTCTCTGATAGACAGTGGGAGATGGCTTCAAATTTCTTTTTGTACAATACCTCTGGCTCTTAGTAGCAAAAGACTTCAAAATCAATCACTGCAACACCTCTGTCTCTGGTAACAAAAGACTTCAAACTCAACACTGCAACATCTCTGTCTCTGGTAACAAAAGACTTCAAACTCAACACTGCAACATCTCTGTCTCTGGTAGCAAATGGTTTCAATTTTAACACCTCTTGTCTTTTGATAACAAAAGACTTCAAACTCACACTGCTACAATTCTGTGTTTATGGTGAAAATACTTCAAACTCCATCCACAGTGATATTTTATCTGCCCACAGTGATATTTTATCTGCCCACGGAATCAAGTGGCTTTAAGTTCTCACACTGTTATACTTCCAAATTTACCCTTCTGCTCTGCTCTGCGTTTACAATGCTCAATGCTATTCAAATTGATATCCTTTGGCTCTGCTCCTGGTGATAATAATATTTCTGTCTTCGGAATGGAATGCCAGCTACGGAATGAAGTTATGGTAGTGTTCACGGAATGGAGTAGTGGAGTGAGGTGGAGGGATTGTATTAATGATTGAAGAGACGGCGGAGGATTTTACGATGGCAGAGGGAATCGTCATTAAATGATTTGGTTAAGAGACGTGGAAAATTCAAATACCTTGGCCATTTCACCGCTTAAATGCTATCGGATATGAAATTTGAAATGGAAGATTTTAATCTAAAGTCTGTAGAGGGTTTGTTGGTGTTTGATAAATAAAAACAATTAAAATAACCTTTTCGAATAATCCATAACTAAACTATGCTAAACTTTTATGAAATGCCATTGTAATTTTAAACTTGTTACCTCTGCCCTTTATTTGATTTTTGTAGCCTTTGTCTTCTCTGCTCATCTTTGGAGGAATCTTTCATAATTTTCTTGATGTTTTTGATTCATGAATTCACTGGGTCACTTTGTTGCAATTCTGATGTCTGCTACTTGATGCCTTCAGGATTTGTAGCTGCGGAAAGACTAACGGGCTGCAGAAAGGCTGATCAGCTGCAGAATGTCCACTAAGCTGCAGAATGTTCCTGTAGAACACTTTAATCATGAAAATGGAATGTTTTTGGAGTATGGGTGAAATGTTATGTGGTATGAATGAAAATGGATGATGGATTATGATATGTATGAAGTGGATAATGGAATGAAATGGATTCAGTTCATGAAATGGAATGAAGGAACATAAGGGCTGTGCTGCAATTCATGACATATTTTATTCACTTACAGCAAGATATCAAATTTTGTGTTTTGACATGAAAATGAGATGAATGGAAGATGGAATGAGATGAATGAAATGTGGAATGGAGTGAAATATGAATGATGGAATTAAATGGAGTATGGATGGATAAGTGAATGGAGTGAGATGAAATGAATCATAAGCACTATGGAACTGTACTTATGATTTTTATAACAGCTGCTTATAAAAACAAAAATGGGAAAAGTTAGAGTGTCATAGAGACTCTGATTTTCACCCTATCTTTTCTGTATAAACATGCCAATCAATGATTGGTTTTCATGCTTATACCTTTTTTTTATTTTTTTTATTTTTTTATTTTTTTATTTTTAGAAGAGAAATGTTTCAGAAAATTTAATCAAGTTGATGAAGAAGAGAAACTCTTCTTCATTAACTTCATATCATTGTCTTCTTGGAACTTCTTGACAAACTCTTCTCTTGAGAGTGGCTTGTGGTATAGCTTCAGTCTATGACCATTCACAAGAAAAGTGACCTCTTCTTCATCTATAGTTCTGATTTTTACTGCCCCATTATCAAAAATTCGAACAATTTCATATGGCCCAAGCCAATGTGTCTGAAATTTTCCTTGAAAATCCTTGAATTTTGAATCAAACAAGAGAGCCCAGTCACCCTCTTTGAATTTCTTCTCCTTGATGTACTTTTCATGCCATCTAGCCCTTTGCTGTTGGACTAGACTTGTTTTCTGAACTGCATCTTGTCTGATCTCATCCAACTCATTAATTTGCTCCAGTCTATGCTTTTGTGCCTCCGTTAGATCAAGTCCTAGCTGAACTGCCATCTCGAATGTTTGAATTTGGAACTCTATGGAAAACAAAACTTGCTTTCCATAAACAAGCTCATAAGGAGTATGGCCTGTTGTGTTTCTCCATGTAGTTCTATAGGCCCACAAGGCTTCAGGAAGCCTATCTACCCAATCTCTTCTATGTAGATGAGCAGTCTTTGTTAGGATTCCTTCAATGACTTTATTAGTGGATTCCACTTGACCATTTGCTTGTGGATGATAAGGAGTAGATGTTCTATGTCTGATTTTGTACTTCTCCATCATTTTCTCCACTAGCCTTGATGTAAATTGAGCTCCTTGATCTGTAACAATTTCCCTTGGGACACCAAAACGAGTAAAAATATCCTCAAAAAGAAAAGTAACTACAAATGATTTATTAGCAACAAGTAATGGTTTAGCTTCTACCCACTTAGTAACATAATCAGTGCAAACTAATATATATTTCTTTTGTCTTGATGGAGGACTAATAGGTCCTACAAAATCCAAAGCCCATTTTTCAAAAGGTTCAATGTGTACCTGAGGTTGTAATGGAATCTCACCTGAAGGAGAAGGTTTCCCTACCCTTTGGCAACTGTCACACCTTTTTACATACTCCCTTGCATCTTTAAACAAATATGGCCAATAATATCCTAAATTAAGGATCTTATAGGCTGTCCTCTTATCTGCAAAGTGTCCGCCATAAGGTTCATCATGACATGCCTTGAGAATTTCAGGCATCTCGTCTTCACGAACACACTTCTAATAATCAAATCTGGACCTGTCTTGTACAACTCATTAGCGACCCATGAATATCTTGCACTATCATTAATGATTTTTCTTTTATCCCTTGCATTCATAATTGAAGGAAATTTTCCTGAAACTAAATAATTGGAAATATCAGCAAACCATGGAGTTTGAGTAGAGATTGCAAAAAGATATTCATCAGGAAATTGATCTTCAACCGGAGTGTCATCTTTGATATTTTGGATTCTAGACAGGAAATCAGCCACAGTGTTTTGTTTTCCAGGCCTATATAGAATAGTAATGTTGAATTCTTGCAATAATAACAACCATCTTATAACTCTGCCATTAGTGATTGATTTATTCATTAAGTATCTAATTGCAGAATGATCAGTATGAATAAAAGTTTCATAGCCTATTATATAGTGTCTAAATTTGTTTATGGCATGAACAACAGCTAAAAACTCTTTTTCAGTTACAGTATAGTTTAACTCTGCAGGAGTCAAATTTTTACTGGTATAATAGATGGCATATGGAATCAAGTCTTTCTGCCCTAATACTGCTCCTAGAGCTGTATCGAAGGCATCTGTGGAGATATGAAAAGGTAACTTCCAGTTAGGTCCCCTTAATATAGGTGCTTCAGAAATTTTGGTTTTTAGGGTTTCAAAAGCTAACTGGCAATCATAAGTCCACTTAAATTCACAATCTTTGGTGAGTAATTTGAAGAGTGGAGATGCTATTTTGGTGAAGTTTTCTATAAATATCCGATAATACCCTGTAAATCCTAGAAAACTTCTAACATCTCTTTGACAACTTGGAATGGATAGGTTAGAAATAACTTCAACTTTCGCCTCATCAACTCTAATCCCATCCCCTGAAATGTGGTGCCCTAAAACAATACCTTCGGTGAACATCATAAAACATTTTTCATGACTAAGAGAAAGGTTTGCTTCTTGACATATTTTTAAGACTTTTCCAAGTTTTCTAAAGCCTCTTCAAATGTATCCCCATAAACTGTAAAATCATCCATGTACACCTCTACACAGTCATGTATCAGATCATAAAAAATTCCTAATACTGCCCTTTGGAATGTTGCAGGTGCATTGCATAACCCAAATAGCAATACTCGGTAGGCATATGTACCCCAAGGACAAGTAAATGTGGTTTTATCTTGGTCTTCAAGTGCTACTTGGATTTGATTGTAACCACTAAACCCATCTAAGAATGAAAAGTACTTTTTGCCAGCTAATGTATCTAATACTTGATCTATGAAAGGTAAGGGAAAATGGTCTTTAAGAGTAGCTTTATTTAGTTCTCGGTAGTCAACACACACCCTCCATTTTCATTTTTTCTTTGGCACAATTACCAAAGGAGAAACCCACTGACTATCTGAAATAGGATAGATAAAATTAACATTTAACAATTTTTGCAATTCTTCTTTAACAATTTCCCTAAGATTTGGATTCATCCGTCTTTGAGGCTGTCTGATTGGTTTGCAATTTGCCTCTATATATATGTGATGAGTACAAGTCTTGGGACTTATCCCTTTCATGTCAGTGTATTCCCATGCATATGCAGAAGAATGTCTCTGTAATACTTTGACTAACTCTTCTTGTTGAGATTTTTCTAGGTTTTTGTTTATGTTCAAGGTTTTGCCCGGAAAAATTTCACTTGTAGAGCTGCCAAATTTGTCCATGGAATGAAGAGACATCTGCCTAGATGACAAGAACTCAATATTGGATCCCTCTTGAAATGATTCATGTTTGTGTTCTGGAGAGGATTCAAAGTTTTCTAGAGTATTCAGAATTTGATTATCTTCACTAATTTCTGAAATTGTGAAGAGTGGATGTAAATATTCTTCATCCTCTATCCATTGAGTGTCATCTAGATCTGTAATTGTCCTAGCTGGAGGATATAAAGTGAATTTCTTTTTTGAACTACCATCAGAAATATACATATCACCGGACCTACAACTAATAAAAGCATCAGCTGTAGCCAACCAAGGTCTTCCTAGTATAACAGGATGGCCTCCTAGATTATTCTTGGGTGTTAGGATCATGAAATCCACAGGGTACTCCCAAGAGTCTAGGGACACTGGAATGTCTTCTATTACCCCATCTGGTCTGATCACAGATCTATCTGCTAATTGTAATAGTGTGGGTGTAAAGAGAAGATTAGGAAGTTTGAGTTTGTCCATGATTTGTCTACTCATGATATTTATTGCTGCTCCTAAGTCAATGAGTGTGTTTTGAATTTCAATTCCATTGATGTGAATTTTGACAACTGGATTTCCTGGGTCAAGGTACTTTGGAATATTAATCTTACCCATCATAATGTCTGCTATTTGTCCTACCAGTTGAATTTTCTTGGTTTCTCTTATTCTTTTTCTTGTTGTCTTCATACTCAACTCCTTTATTGTTTTGGATAAAATTGGGATTTCCTTGATGGCTTGCAATAATGGAATTTTAATGCAAACATTTCTCAATTCATCTAAGAAATCATAATTAGGCACCATGATTTGTTTCTCTACACCTCTATCGATTTGTAATCTTTCCGGAAAGGGAGGTATAGAAGTAGATGTGGATGGTTGCTCTAATACAGGAGTTGGATTTATTGGATCTTTTTGTTTTAGTTTTTCAATGTTTTGGTCTTGAAAGGATGTATCTTCCTCAAGACTTTTATTAACCCGTAGGGAGTCTTCCTTAGAATTATCTTGTTCTT